>MSJG02000415.1:0-14198 GCA_001931865.2 Beauveria sp. IMV 00265
ACTAGAATCGGGCTCAGACATCTGGCATGTGGAGTCGCCTAAACTTGCACTGGCATCGCTCATCTTCACTGTAGTGGCTGGCGTCGAAGCTGCTTCGATAGAAGCGATTGTTCACAAGGAGGCGAGGGTGGGATTGTTAAGCAAGATTTCGACGGAGTAATTTTGCAACAACTCCATTGTGAGACATTCATTAAACACGGCGTCACATGATTCCCTTACAAGCGGTCACAGCAGCACAAGCAACAACACGAGCTCAGATGAAAAGTACCCTATACCTAGTGCTCAAAATCCTCAAAATCCTCAAAATCCTCAATATCCTCAATATCCTCAATATCCTCAATATTGAGAACCCCTATATTGAGGAGTCAATATTGAAAAAATCAATATTCTCAATACGTATTGAGAATATTGACAGGGGTTATTCAATACCGAATGCATCACTGGCTTCATGTACGCCTTTGCGGCTTGACACAAGAATATGTCTGTAACAGATAGCTTCTACAGTAGATTTCGGAGACGATATGCGTGACCACGCCGTGAGGTTTGGCTTCGTTCCAATTTCATCGTAGGAAGGTTCAACCAAAGTTTCCGTAATGCACAACCTCTTTGGAGCCAGGATCATGCTTTCGGTCGATCGATCACCAACGATCGTAATGTTTCAGGGGAGGAAAGGAAACCATTGTCTAACGATCCTGCCCGTACCGCAAGTGTCCTGCATCGGCCTGCCCACGATAGACGACGCCAGACTAGAACCGGCAACAAACTTCAGAAGGGCGATCGGATGACGAAAATGCCCTCTCCACGTTCAAGACCGAGTTGCAGCACCGAAACCTGTCAGCTCAGCTATAACCAGGAGGATCAAACATGGTGGTGCCTATGATTGGGTACCCCGCTGTTCTGGAGAATTGCCTCAAGCATCTGCCGGCGCTCTACGAGCTGCTGGTGCTCACTCGCCATGGTACGTTTGGCTTGCTCCAGCTGGTGGATGTACTCCGTGGCCTTGCTCAAGACGATGCCGTTGCTTGGCGAGCCGCGCCGTCAGACTGGCTGTCCGCCTGCACTTGACTCCGCTATCAGAGGCGCTGTAAGTTCTGAGCGTTCGGAGGGATGAGAATAGCATGATCATCCTCGCCTACAACGACAACGTTGACAGGAAATCAGCCCCAGCTCTGCTCAGAACTTTTAGCGGAGCACGAGGCGTATCCAGTGCCTATCTGGGCACGGCAGGAAGCGAACAAATGCCCAACGAGACATTCTTACGGGCATTACCCGATGAATCATATGCAGAGCATGTAGATGATGCAAGGTCCTAGAGGCAGCACAACGTAATCAGTCATTATATGACGAGGATTGTGTGGTGTCTCGGGCAATCGACTGAGGTGAGAAACCTCGCTATTTCGATGAAATGACTGGATCCCAGGTGCGAGCTCACTAGCAAGCTCTAAAGCATCATCTCAAACGCCCAGTCCTTCCGTACGAATGTCAGGCATGAAGGGTACACATATCAATGCCGCATCAGTTGCCACTTTGCAGAATATACCTTTGGCATGTCAGAGCTTGCTTGATTTCACCGTGTACAGAATATAGACTGGCTTTCCTTGATGTAAAACTCTAGCTCTGCTAGCCACGGTGGGCTTAGCTTGCGGGCGTCCCATCGAGATTTTGGCCGTCATCACACGGATATCGGCCCACTTCATCAGACGGGAGAATAGGTAGTTCGCAAATGCCCCCCCGACTTTTCTCCCAAACCCACCCCATGCACGAGCTAGAGTCACATAAGTCACTGAATCACGTCAAGCTGCAGCACCGTCACCGTGCACTTGACTTGTCGCTACGCCTACTTGACGAGCCCTGCAATCAGCGATTCATGGAGGACAGTAGTTTGCAATTCTAGCCATAAGAGCTTGGCATGGACGATGAAGTATCGCAAAACGATGCAGAGATGTGTACTGCCGCAGAGTCCTAGGTTGGCAAGTGAGCATTGGTGGCGTCGAAAGCCAGGTTTATATTAGCGGTGGCGAAACTTGATGGCCTGTGAGGTGTGCTTGTCTAGCGCATGGTGCTCATTGGTGTTACGCTTTCGTGTGGGTGTCGATTGAATCTGTAACTTGTAGCCAGAGCTTTTCTCGGGCCGTTGGCAATTTTACACACCTACAATACATCTAATATCCCGCAAAGTTCGGTCGCCTAACATGCGCGAGATTGTGAGTGCTCCTACCTAAAGCTTGCTTAGCCTTCAACGAAGCCTGCCTGTACCATGTACCGTGTTTATATGCCATCGAGCCTAACATATCAATGCCGTCCCAATTTCCGGCGCAAAACATCACAAGCTTTCATAAGCTGTCACTGAATCGCTGCTAACGGTAAATTTCCTATCATGTAGATTCACGTCCAGGTCGGCCAATGCGTAAGTACGGTCTGTAGTCTGAGGTAACTGGATTCACTACTTACGACGTTTCGCAGGGCAACCAAATTGGCACCGCGTTCTGGCAAACCATTTCTGGCGAGCACGGCCTCGATAGCAATGGTGTTTACAACGGCAGCTCCGAACTTCAGCTCCAGCGTATAAGCGTCTACTTTAACGAAGTTCGTTGCTGAAATCACTGCTCGACAATACCTTCCGTGGCGACTAATCGTAAATAGGCTACCGACAACAAGTATGTCCCTCGAGCTGTCCTCGTCGATCTTGAACCTGGTACTATGGATGCCGTTCGTGCGGGACCTTTCGGTCAGCTCTTCCGGCCGGATAACTTTGTCTTTGGCCAGTCTGGTGCTGGTAACAACTGGGCTAAGGGCCACTACACTGAGGGTGCTGAGCTCGTTGACCAAGTCCTAGATGTCGTCCGTCGTGAGGCCGAGGCTAGCGACTCCCTCCAAGGCTTCCAAATCACCCACTCACTCGGTGGTGGTACCGGTGCCGGTATGGGCACCTTGCTCATCTCCAAGATTCGCGAAGAATTCCCCGACCGAATGATGGCCACTTTCTCCGTCGTTCCCTCTCCCGGCAATTCCGACACTGTTGTCGAGCCTTACAATGCCACTCTATCCGTCCATCAGCTGGTTGAGAACTCAGATGAGACCTTCTGCATCGACAACCAGGCCTTGTTCGATATCTGTAGGCATACCTTGAAACTGTCTAATCCCTCTTACGGTGACTTGAACCATCTCGTCTCCGCCGTCATGTCCGGCGTTACTACTTGCCTCCGTTTTCCCGGCCAGCTGAACTCGGACCTCCGTAAGCTGGCTGTCAATATGGTGCCATTTCCTCGTCTGCATTTTTTCATGGTCGGCTTCTCTCCGCTAACTAGCCGCGGCGCTCACTCTTTCCGCGCCGTAAGCGTTCCCGAGCTGACCCAGCAAATATTCGACCCGAAGAACATGATGGCAGCTTCGGACTTCCGCAACGGCCGATACTTGACTTGCTCTGCTATTTTGTAGGCTTCTCTTTCCTATTTGATTTTCCATTTACTAGTATCGTCTCTAACGCTTACATGGCTCTAGCCGGGGGAACGTGTCTATGAAGGAGGTGGAGGACCAGATGCGTAACGTGCAAATTAAGAACTCGTCTTACTTCGTTGAGTGGATACCAAACAACATCCAGACCGCGCTCTGCGCTGTGCCCCCCCGCGGTTTGAAGATGTCCGCTACCTTTATTGGTAATTCCACAACCATTCAGGATCTGTTCAAACGCGTCGGCGATCAGTTCTCTGCCATGTTCCGACGCAAGGCGTTTCTGCACTGGTACACTGGCGAGGGCATGGATGAGATGGAGTTCACTGAGGCTGAATCCAATATGAGCGACCTGATCTCCGAGTACCAGCAGTACCAGGAAGCCGGTATCGACAATGGGGAAGAGGAGTACGAGGAGGAGCTCCATCTTGATGCTCAGGAGTAGTAGATCCCTTGCGCCATCGAGAAGAGGTGCAGCACCCTTCTTGCTTGTCGGTATCTTGGCTTCTTGAGTTAATTGATAAGCTTTTTTGTTAACAATGATAAGCTTGTAGACCCACTCAGATACATCTTGACAGTCAGGAGCTGAGCGGATGGCAAGCTCATTTCTGTGTCCGCAGGAACAAGTGCTCCCATTCAGCATCCTGTTCGTCGACGTATATTTCGCAAGCCTTACTTATATTGCTTGAAGTCACCAGCGTTAGCCTTTTGTAAGCTGCCTATTGCTTTGAAAGCTACCGTCTCTGCAACTCTCTAATGGAGAGAGGTGCGTCGTTAATATGCTCCTGCTCGTCCATATCTTGATGCATTAGGCTGCCCTAGTTCTTCACCAGACTGTGTCTATGGCGCCGAGTACGTAGATTTTTCCCCTTCTACCGTCATTTCTAACACACCGGCTACTCGCCCCATTCATACATGGACATATGGGCAAATATGGGTTTAAACCGTGCAATAGTCTATGAAATGTTAGAACACCCTGTCAACAGCAACAATCCTAGCCATTTCTACTTGAACAATCACCGGCGTCCGCCACGTTTCCGTCCGCCACCACGTCTATACTCCAGGCCTATCAGGATAGGCCGATGGCCCAAGTATTTGAGATCCAAAGGCTCCGGCTCACTTGAAAGCTTACCTGTCGACAAGAGTTGTACAGCATACTCATATCGATAACTCAACGGCGTATCCCACGCGCCGAGCATCCGCCCTCGTAACTCGTTGATCCTGGCAAGCCGGGCCACATTCTCCTCGGTCTTAACCCAGTGCTCCATATCCTTCCCTTGCCCAAGCTCCTGCAGGATGCCCACTAGCATCTTATCAATATCTTCATGTGTATAATCGTTACTCTCCTCATCACCGACAACGCTAGCGCAGCCGGAACGCCACTCAGTAAAGACAGCCATGTTGGCGATATCGATCAGTAGATCGAATGCCGTCTGCGGTCCATTGGCCTGGGGACCAGCTTTCGCTTTCCATATGTCGTAAGCGGGTCGGAGGCATGGGTTGATTGCTTTTCCCCACATGTCCAGGTCGCACAATGCTTTTGTCGTGCATGCGTAGCGCTCAGCTGACGTCGTCGCTGTTTTTGCGGATGTGCGGATACGATCTGCCATTTCCTTCAAGCGCACACGCTCTGTAAACCAAGCCTTTTCGTTGTAGGCTTGCAACTGGAGCTTCGCAGTTGATGCTGTGACATGGTCGGAGAGCAGAACGCGAAAACAAGATTTGAGGTCGGTGAAGGAGATGCGGGAGAGTATGTCTTCGGATTCGTTGTCGGCGACCGGTTCCGTCGGCGTAGCTATCTGTGCGCGAGGAGTTAAGGGGATCTCCTGATCGGCAGTCTCCTGGTGCTCCTGACCGTCGACGGGTTTGGCCGCAAAAACATCGATAGTTCTTTTGACGGCGGGTGCATCCCTCTCGAGTGATAAATCTTCACTTTGGTGCGCAGTTTTGTGGCACTTTTGCACCGCACCGTGCTCCTCCAGCTCGGACTGAAGAGCGTCCAGGTTTCTTTTGGTGACTGTGCTCATTTCGAATGCTATGTATATCGCCGAACGTACAATGGCATGGAAGAATACCACAATTGATGGTGGAGGTGGACGTGGTCTCTACACTGACGCGACGCGTACGCGTTACCGCGTTTCGTTGTTGCGCGACATTGCGTGCGGCGTTGCCCCTCTCATCTTTCATCTACATCACAAGGTACACCCTACCTTGTGTTTTTAGACCAGAAAGATAGCGGAATAAATTATAATGAATTTGCGCAAATTCCTAAACTGTACGCCCAACGGCATGGCGCCTGCGCCGCCAAATGCCGCTAGCGCTGGCGATGCGCCGCGACGCGACACCTCCGTGAGCCACAACGCGTTGCATGGCCCGCAGAGAGTGATCACCCGCGACAGCATCCCAGTGCGCACCCGCTCCTTCGCCGGGAGTAGCAGCCCGCCCACCAGGCTCTGTGATTCATCGTTGTTTGCATCTTCATCTGCCTTTTCCCGTACGAGACAGATGGCAGATGTTCGTTCGTGGGAAGCGTAGCACCATGCTTCGCGAGTCGGTCGGCCAGCTCATTACCGAAGATGCCGGTGTGCCCGGGTGACCACTTGACAGAGATCAGGTGCGGGTGTTTGTCCCCGATCATTTGGAATTCTTGGAAGCAGGCCTGCGAAGAGTCTGCCGCTGTCGCTCCGATGCAGTCCATTACGGGCGTGTTGTCCATGCAGACTGTGGTCGGTTCGAGGCGGCTGTTCTGTTGCATGGCCGCTTTCAATCCTGCAAGCGCGCCGTGTATTTCGACGTCGAATACCTCTCGACGTCCCAGCTGTCCGTATCCCCAGTCCGGAGAAACTGCCCATGGTGGAAAACGGCAAAGCCGTATCCTGCCTTGTCAGCGTCTGTCTTGGAGCCGTCGCTGAAGACTACGTAGCCCGCGGGTTGACCGGCGAGCCACTGCTTGAATTATGTTACAGCCTTGTCATTGGTGTGCATCTCCGTGGGTCCTTCTACTTGTATGCTGTCAGAAACCTCTGTGGGATGAGTCTTGGTCGCTCGACCTTGGACGTGCGAAATGCAGTCCGCAGGAGCCTTGATTCCTGAATGCCGGAGGGTCATTCGTTCTGCGATAAGTGGTTTCTCGTTCAGTTCGACTTCTCTTTGCGACTGTCGCAGCCGCTTACTGATCAGATGTGCTTTGTCTAGTGTCGCGTGGCGAATCGCTACGCGTTTCTGGATGTGTCGAAGGAGGACGCTCACTGGCGGGATGCCCGCTTCTCTCCAAAGAAACTCTAATAGTCTTGTCTTCCACATGGGCAGAATCTTGCACCCGAGGCTTAGTACGCGTTGTATCTTATCAAGGTTTGTCTTCGAGATGTGGTTTCTTTTGAGGCGTAAAGTGCCTGTGTCCAAGCCTGGTAGCCAAGCCCCCAATCTGTGAAACAAAATTTGGCATAGCTACAACCCAAGCTACTCGGCGGGCCGCAGTTGCTGACATGCCACGCACTGTGTTATCATGACTCGGAGGTGGTTTATTACCCTGCGAGCCTTCTGCGTCCACTCGTCGGTATGGTGGTTGAAGGTGAGTTTCTTGTCGAGCCAGATGCCTAGCCAGCGCATAGACTGTGATGCCCGAATCTCTTTGTCGCCGTGGTGGATGACGGGAGATTGACTGTGATCTGTCTTGCATTTGGAAAAGTGCATGATTTCTGTCTTTTTAGGGTCGAAGTGGATTGCCTCGCCTCTTCCCCAGGATTGAGTCTTTGATCAGATACGTGTGCCATGCTACGTGCTTTTCTGCTGTATCTAGGTCCACACTTTGTCCCAATACACTTTGCGATTTGATGATCCTTTTCTGGATCTCTTTGTTGCGCGCTGAAAGCGCCCGGCCTGTGTTAGTGGGTTTGATGTCCTGGATGTCCTGGGTGTCGAGTGCCAGCTTTTCTTTGAGCGCCAGTCGGATCTGGAGACTTTTTTTCTCAAAGAAGCTGGATCCTCTTTGAGGCGGAGGAGAATTCGTCGGTCTGCGTAGTTGCGGGTAGCGACGGGCTGTCTGCGTGTAGGGGCGGTGCGCACGTCCCCTGGTGGTTGATGTGATTTGATTTGAGGGCAGCGCTGTTGGACAGGGAATGAAGCAAGAAAGATTTCAATACCAAGGTATTTGGTGGGGGCGCACTGATGTGCTTTGCGTATAATTATCATCAATGGAGACGTTTGTCGTGGCGAATGATGCTCTACATTATGCTTCACTGCCGAAGCTTTTGTTCAAACCTAACGATATAAATAGTGTCATTGCCCAATTGGGGCTAAAGCCCAGCACCCCGTCTGCGGACCGGCCCAGTTTGTAAAACATGCTGCCAATATAAGCATGCTTGTATTACATTGTCGCAAGACCGGTATACCGATCCTCGTATTGTGTTACTATAATATGGTGGTCGTGCATGTTATGTCATCATGTAGGGCAGTATGTTGATAGCCTGGGCGTATCTAGCGGGGATCGGGTGATTCATTCTCGACGGGCCATCTAGTGCCAAAATATAATTGGTACGGAAGCCATGGACTCCCGCTCCGATTGGTTCTCCACAATGTTGCAGCCTGCAGTGTATATTCTGTGGCTTCTGACAGTGGATATCTCGACTTGTGGCGAACTGGCCCGCCAAGAGGCGGAAGCAGCGAGCAGTCTCGACATGGGTCGATTTTCGGGAATCCGGAAGGCGATGAGCCACATGAGAAGGCCGGTAAGGTATGCACTTCTGACGTTATCGTTGACGTCATGATAGCGTGTTGTAGAGCTAACTAGGGTTAACCGTCGCAAGCAGAGCCTCTAAAGAGCCGCTGTTAGTAATCCATTTAATGTATCAAGTACAAGAAAATTCCTGGGGTTGGGCCTATGCAGTATGCACCCTCCAAAGAACAAAACAACAACACACTTCTAACCGGCTTTTGCAACCATAGAACAGCGCGACAAACACTAAAAGCAACGCGAGCAACGATACGTCCGAAAGATACCCAGAATGACTCGAGGAGAAGGTACTCAGTCTAAGGTCCACCTAAAGGGCAAGCACGACGACTTTCTGGTTTTTGTTGACGATGTCGAGAGATACAAGATGTGGAAGACAGATAAGAACATTCCCCTCACCGAGTTCATTTCTCTGTTCAAGATATTCTTGACACACAAGTAAGCACTACCATACTCTCGCACCTAACTAGGCTTGTAACTCGCTTTATCTGTGGCTTGATTTGTGCCACCAGCGCCTTAGTCTGCTCGCCCTGGCTAGCGCTACAGCGTTTGTGGGGTGCCATTCGCTGTGACCTGGCTCCTTGCTGCTAAGCCGTCTCAGGCACTGCATTTCTAGAGTGCTACGGCTAACAGGTGTAATACAGACAAGGTGCTCAGGGCGCTTTTGACGGTGCTCCCAAAACGACATTGGCTTCCGAATTCGATACAGACAATCAGGACAAGTGCATTCAAAAGATTCTAGAGGAGGGCACCATCCAGACTGCGGAAGTAAGTGTCTCATGTCCTATATGCGCGGCATATACCGCACGTTGACGTCTTTGGAGCTCTTAGTATGCTGACGATTGCTGTATTCAGATATCCGGTCGCCAAGGTCCTAAGAATGATTCCATGAGCGCGATGAATGCCAAATAAACATTTGGATAGTGTCCATTCAATCAGGAAACGGACAAGCCGCTTCAACGGTGGCTGCGCCGCCGAGCTTCTATAGAACTGTCCATTGATTCGAAGCTATGAAAATGCTGTTATGTTCTCATATAGTTGATCAACTTTCTATCCTCTTCATCTTGATAGTAAACCACATATTCACTAGATAGTTGAATCAACTCACTAGCCGCCGGGCTTCAAGGTCACTACACATAATGCCACATATGGACGCACACATAGATCGATGTCCATTACAAACACTCCATGCCACTTGACATTGTTGTGGATTGCCTTGACCCCACGGGAGCCCGGCCGCATGTAACTGTCACGTTATGTGAGGCAGTTAGCTATCATTGATTCTGTTGTTGTTGCATCCACTACAAGGTTATGTAGCTTCCCGACAGGCCCTTTACGACGCCACAGAGAGTGCTCCGCCTCGGACAAAGGTGCTGCGCCTGACAACTGCTCTTCAAATGCTTCCACGTTTTGCCCGAACAGTAATGCCTTGGCGGAGAGATTCAAACTGTGGCCAAAGCAACGACCACGCCTCGTAGACCCCACGAAGCCAAGCTAGCCTCCAATTACCTCCATTGCCTTATCATTGCTCTCGGCATTGTCCAATGTGAAGTATCCAACCTTGTCTTGAATCCCATAGGCGGCAAGGACGTCCAGGATCTCTGCAGCAATATTGTAGCCATGGTGACGCAGTCGCAATTCAGGAACACCGAGTACCAGCTTGCAAGGCTTACTGTTCTCATCGCGAAAGAAGCAAGTCACCCCGTACAGACTGTGTATGTTCCCCGACTTCCACCCGTCAAAAGAGACATGAATCAGGCCGGGAGACTTCTGCAGCACGGCTGCCACCTTTTCTTTGTGTGCTTCGTACGATGCGAGGACTTGGCGTCGAATTGTCGTCCTGCTGATGTTGGCATCGGTGATGTTGACAAGGGGTTGAGATACTCGAATATCCTGCGCAACCTTCCTTGTTCACAGACACGGAAGGAGTGGTTTTCTTCGACGATCCACTCAAGCAGGAGGCGCTGGAAGTGCTTCCGGTCGAAGCCCTGAACAAGGTTGTTTGCAATGTCTTGCTCCCGTGGAAGTCGTGTATCGAGCTTCATCACTTCAGCAATGGATCTATGTTTGGCCTTGACCTTCTTCGCTCTCTTCTGAGCTGATGACTTTGTTCCCTGTCAGGAGCACATATGCCGTGGTCTCTGAATAGATGGGCATTTGCGTTCTGAATACCCTTCTCCGCGAAACTTCGGAGTCGTGGGCTCTTGATCCAGACACAGCGTTTGCGGACCCATCGGCGGTTGCCTTCAAAGTTCTGTACATCATATACAAAGTCCCATATCCAAGAAGACGTATCACGCACGCGTTGTGACCATGTGTGGTCTGGGAAACAGCGCCAGAAGTATTGGTTCTGGAAGCGGTGTTGCTGACCGCGAGCTCGGTGCAGGTGTTGCTAGGAAATTCGATAATGGCGTCGTTGGACGATGGGATAAATCCGTGTCATCGTTGCTTGGCGAGTCGGACTGCATTTTCGACTCAGTATTGTACTATGGATACGCGTGCTCGGAAAAGGCATGGACGCGTTCAGGTCAACTCTCCCCTGTAAAAACTTTTCCACTTTTGCAGCTGTTAGCAGCTGTTAGTGGCGGCGTTTTTACAGGCCCACCGACCCGCGGTTTTGATGGCTATGCGCTAGCAAGACCCAGCAGCCACAAAAAGGAGAACTTTGGAGAGTTCATATTCCTCTTGAGCCGCGAGTCTCGCCACAAAAAAGCTCTCTAGGTCCTTCTGCAAGGACTAAAGAAGCATTTTACATTTCCTTTACACCATGCCTGGCTGTTGAGGGTTTTTCCTGGCTCTGGGCCTCATGGCTAGCACAGGTTTTTCCCCTCTCCCTTGAGAGTATTCTGGCCAGCATGGGTTCAGGAAATACAAGGAAGCTGCACCGCAGCACAAGTAGCTCTCCGCTGACGGAAGCTGCTATTAGCACAATCTGCCAAGTAAGCAGAGGCGGCTCTGTCTTGCTTGGCGCGCAAACTGCTACTATAGGAGGAGACTTTGGAGGGCCGTTTTGGAAGCCTCTGGTGAGAACGTGGACGAGCCTCAGGGCACGCCCCGGCATGCCTACCCAGAATGGAGCCAATGTGTCTAGCGATCATAGATAGCACGTCTAATGCCTACACTAGGGCCTGAATACAGACGTAAAAGAATACAATACAATACAATACAAGACGCGTTCAGGTGGCGTTAGCGTACACGAATATGCTTAGTTAGGTTTAGCGCCGGCAGAATGGGAGAGCGGCCCCGTCTCGGGATGGTGCATCAGCGCTGAGTCTGTAGCAGCCATCGTACCCTAGATCAACGACGTCAACAGCTCAATCCACGGGTTGGTGATACGGATTGACGTATTATGTAATCGAACGTGATATTGATTGAGTTGAGTTGACGCTAGTGGTCAATTTCGTCAACCCGGTTGAGTTACGTTGAGTGGTGTGCAACCTTGCGAGACGCCGCCTCCCACTGAACTGTGTTTCATGGCCAGAGTACCAAGCACTGCTCTGCGCTATTAATCCGAAGGCCGGGGAAGTCCTTATTCAACCAGGCACCACTGTATTCGCTCATATTGAGCGGTCATATCTCGTTCATCGCGAGGCCATCAAGTCTCAGTTGCAGGCAGCCAAGTCTAAAGTTCACTCCAGCATCGATCTGTGGGCGTCGCCGCATCGCAAAGCCTACCTCGGAATCTGCGGGCAATGGGTGGATGAATATTATGAGTTACGCGAAGCACTATTGGGCCTGCCAAACATAAAGCACAGCCACTCGGGCGAGACAATGTCTAGACACCTGCTGGACACGATACGCTACGATACTTTGGTATTGCGGACAGCGTCGGTTACTTTACAGCAGATAATGCCACCTCCAATGACACTTGCATGAGCGCTCTATCAACGTCGCTGGCGAGCGAATTCGACGTTGGGTTCAGCCCGACCAAGCGTCGCATCCGATGCGGGGGGCACATCATCAACCTGTGTCTTCAGGCGTTTCTCTTCGCTTCCTGCAAGGAGGCACTCTGCGCAGCGATAGAAGCATAGATACAACAGCGATTGAGTACCTGCAGGAGCAATTGCGGCACAGGGCTGGCAAGGGTAGGCGCTGGAAGGCGACAGAGGACCAAGCCAGGTGGCGATCCATGGGACCTCTCGGCAAAC
Organism: Beauveria sp. IMV 00265; assembly: GCA_001931865.2. Classification (NCBI taxonomy): domain Eukaryota; kingdom Fungi; phylum Ascomycota; class Sordariomycetes; order Hypocreales; family Cordycipitaceae; genus Beauveria; species Beauveria sp. IMV 00265. The sequence goes on from MSJG02000415.1 coordinate 12,328, forward strand.
TGCACAATATCGCTGTTTTCATCCGAAGCTCCACAGTGCACGGCGAAGCTTGGCATCGCCAGGCAGGCCACACACTTGGCATTGACAATGCGACGAGATGGAATTCGTGGTACGCAATTTGTAAGCAAAGCGTACACTCAAGCCGTCACTGGCGGGCTCCTTCAAGAATTGAGGTGCCTATTTAGTGATAATCGGCCAGTTCGATGGCGAATTTAATCAGCTTCTCTGGCTAGTAGAGTCTGTTGTTAATATCCTCAAAACCCATAAAGCAATCCAAAAGAAATCATGATTCATTCATCTAGCTAAGGCATGAACAGGGCGAGGTCTATTTTTCAAGAAAGAAAAAAAGCTTCCCAAAGAAGCAGAACTAAAGCTATGGACAATCTGTAAAGAATTTTGCCCTTCGTGAAGTCGTACGTACAGGCTACCTTATTTCCTTGGCGGCGCTCTTAGTTATGTATTGGAAAATACAACCCGCGCAGCATCGCCATTGCCGTCGTAGAGCTCGGAGCTTCTGATCTTGAGCTCCCCTGCATTCAGTTTGATGGTCGTCGTGGCTTGCGTGATTTCCAAATCAATGCGACAAGGTAAGTTCGCTTAAACGGTAGGACATATTCTTTTTTTAGTGTTGCTGGATTGCAGCAATCAGCTCCCAGCCTGAGCTTCTATGGTACGACTAACGATGGCAAACTTCAAGCAAGGAAAACGGTGTTGGTACGGGGTTTACGAGGCTAGACGTCAAGAAAGCACATCTCACCTGATCTATAATAGGAAGTGCTAAATTTGGCCTTTCGGTGCCGTCCTTAATCTATTCTTAAAATGCCCATATCTGCTCGTCTGTTGTCCATATTTGGTTACTGGCATATTCTGGCGCAGCGATTTCTGGCGATAGCCCTGGCTAGTCGCTTCTGGCCAATTCCTCTCGCCTTGCCCCCGCGTCCTGGCTGTCTATACCACCTGGTGTTTCGATATTCGTCGACCAATGGCCGGCATCTGAGTCAATTGGCAGTTTTTCGTTGTGTCCATTTTCTTTTGGTTCCATAGCTCGGCTTTCGTATCCGCCATTTGTTGTATTGTGGATGACAGAGAAGCATTGCCGAACAGCCACAATGACTGTTGTAGGGAGGGGAAGGCAAGTTTCTGCATAATACGCCCCCATATTGGTCTGATCATCGTTGGCACGTAGTTTCCTTGAGTGCAAGGCTATGTTGGAACGCCTAAAGCTGAGTAAGAAATTGTCGCTAGAGGGGATTGATAGACCCACCAATAGGCAGATTTCCAAGCTGCGCATGCCATTTTCACGAAGACAACATTTACTACAAATCAGTCGCCAGCCAAAGACACCAACGAAGACTTGAATACTCTTTCTTAGCGCGAGTTGCATCATGGCCCCCAAAACGCGAAAGCGCTCGCGTGCCACGGTAGAGGACGAGCGCGCCGATTGCCCTTTCGAACTTCGCGTTTCCTCGTTCCCTGTAGCACGTACAGGGAAGGATGGAAAGCCTTTAAGGACTAAAATTAAATTGATGAAGAAGAACGAGAATTCGACCGCTAATAGGGAGACGAAGTTGTTGTTTCAACCATCGCTGTTTGAGCCGACCGGCAAATTTCTCTTTAACGCGACAATGGACGCTTACTATCACATCGAACCACACAAGGACTGGACTGGCATGACTCAATATCATAGCTTCGTTTGTAAGTCTAAATCTTGCTACGGTATTGTTGCAGTAATATGTGCTACGGTAACTGACTTGTGTTATCGTAGTGAACAGTGAGAAATACCAAAGTTGTGAATTTGTCTTTGTGGCCAATGCCAATGGTATAGCGCGAGGTAAACTGGGTGAAGATCTGAATGCGCAAGTTGGACCATG
>MSJG02000416.1:0-10037 GCA_001931865.2 Beauveria sp. IMV 00265
AAATATCTTGAACAAAGAAATGAACTCGGTAAGGGGAATGTTCTTATCTGTCTTCCACTTCTTGTATCTCTCGACATCGTCAACAAAAACCAGAAAGTCGTCGTGCTTGCCCTTTAGGTGGACCTTAGACTGAGTACCTTCTCCTCGAGTCATTCTGGGTATCTTTCGGACGTATCGTTGCTCGCCTTGCTTTTAAGTGTTTGTCGCGCTGTTCTATGGTTGCAAAAGCCGATTGGAAGTGTGTTGTTATATTGTTCTTGGAGGGTGCATGGGCCAACCCCAGGAATTTTCTTGTACTTGATACATAAATGGATTACTAACAGCGGCTCTTTAGAGGCTCTGCTGTTTGCGACAGTGTTAACCCTAGTTAGCTCTACAACACGCTATCATGACGTCAATGACAACGTTGCAGAAGTCCATACCTGACCGGCCTTCTCATGTGGCTCATCGCCTTCGGGATTCCCGAAAATAACCCCATGTCGAGACTGCTCGCTGCTTCCTGCTCTTGGCGGGCCAGTTCGCCACAAGTCGAGAAGAGCTCCTAATAGTGTAATCGGTTTTCTGGACTATTAGTGCAAACCGCGGTTTGCACTAATAGTGCGGAGACTAATAGTGCGGTTTGGATCTCCCTAGACAAACCGGCAGTCCAGTTTACATTAGCCTGACCGCACTGAAGGTCCGGCTTTGAAGCTCCTAACCGTAATAGTCTGCCCCCCGCGAAGTCTTCTACAGTACACTCCTGACTGATAAAAGGCTAGATAACAGCATGACCTGTTCTGACATTTGATAGAAAAAACTAGACCAAAAGCAAGAATAAGTACAACACGAAATTTTAGACATATTCATAGGGTAAGCCTAACCAGTCGTAATTTTACTGACGCTATTGAGGGTGAGGTGAGAGTGGTTGGACAGGACCCCTCCAGAGCGGGCTGCAGGCTGAACACCTCTCTACGCGACAAATTGCGCCACGGTGACGCGTTCAGACTTCTAGGCCTGGGAGCGTATTCCTTCCGCCTAACAAAGCCCAAGCGCCTGGTGCAATGCCCGAACTGCTGGCTTTTTCACCCCCCAGTGCGGTGCATCGCGACGAAGACATGCAGAACCTGTGGTGCTACTGACAGGGACCACGATGTAGAGCGTTGTCAGGCAACACCGAGATGCGCCAACTGCTACGGCCCCCACCACGCAGACTATGAACAGTGCTATGCACGACCTAAGAAAGTTGCGGACACCTTCCACAAACTCTCCAAGTCGCAGAAAATCCACGCCAGAAAGCTCGGAGCAGACGGACTACAGACGACAGAACATGGAAAGCATGACCCAGTCTCTGAACAACCCGCCAGCGCAGAACAACAACGCAACGACAACCGGAAACACGGAGGAGGTCGACACAGAGATGGCGGACACGGCCGAAGACGGCATCACGCTACCCCAACAGGAGGACTACCTCCCCGCTGTAGGAGAAGATGAGGACATGATAGATACAGAACAAGAGCAGCTACGGAACAATGAAGGTGCCATCGAAGAAGAAGAGGATGTAGAGATAGGAGCAGAGGAAGTACCCGACGACCAAGAACAAGCAGACGAAGGAGAAAATGCAACCGAAGATGTTGACGAAGGCGAAGGAACCGAAGAGGACGAAACTGACGACAACGAGGACGAGGACAAGGACGAAGATGACAATGATATTGCAGACGAGCAGGGAGACACACGACAGAGCCACCAGCACGAAGAGCAGGCCACTAGCAACTCGAAGAAAGTTCCGCTGTTAGCAACCAGCCGGGGAACAGGAGCCTCAGTGACAAAAGGGCCCAGGCGGGATATTATCAGGCTTTCTATCCATACTCCATACTCCATACAGGTCCGTATGGAATATGGAATATGGAATATACCTTCGTATGGAACCTTATTCCATACGTATGGAATACACGAGATGACGTCATTAAAGTATGAAGTACTAAGAACAAGTTGTTGAGCATCCCCATGTTTCACTGCCACTAACTTCCTCGTTCTCCTCCTCTTCGGCCAAGTCAATCGGAATCCCCCGTGTGATGCCACTCTTGATCCAGCTTATCATGCACTCTCCCCTCTCAATTGTACGACTTCCTAGCCGGCATCGGTCCCACGATATTGTGCGCCGTGCACCAGAAAAGATGCGCTCTGGCTCAGCTGACATGGCCGGTATTGATAGAATATCGACGGCCATTCTAGACAGGCGGGGGTATCGTTGCTGTTGCTCCTGTCTGAGCCACCACGCAAGCGTTGAGCAGTCGATAGCGACTGGACTTTCTGCAGTGAAAGCCTTATACTCGTCTACGTCACCCATCGCTGGGCTAACGACATCCAGCTCCCGAGCAAGCAGGTCGTACTCGTCGAGCGCCTGCAGGCCATCTCGTAACTCCGGCGCTGTGGTTGCAATCGGCAGCCTCTGGTAATGATCCTCCCAATACTTCTTTACGCCATCAAGGACTGGTTTGTGCCACGCTTTGGCCAGTTCTTCCTGATGTGGGCCATCCGCCGCGACGGGTGGAGTATCATGGCTGCCCCGTAAGCCGGACTCTCATCTGTAAGCTGGTAATACTTGTCAAATACAGCCATGAGGCTGCAATGCAACTTCGGAGACAGTGATTATCGGAAAGCCTTTGGAACGTTTGTGTGTAATGCTTGTGAAAAACATCCATGATGAAGAGCGTGCGGTCTAGAGTGGCATAGCGGCCCTCCGTGAGCAGAGTAATCTTCCAGAAGGGCTGAAGAAAGGCACGTGTTTCCTGAAGGACTCGCCACTCATTCGGGGTAAGATAGTCGTCCTGCATGTCCTCGTAATACTTTCTAAGATACCACTCCACGTGCTCCTGGAGATCTAGAGTAATGTCGAGAAGAATGAACCATGAGTTCCAACGCGTATCGTTGTCAAGCCCTAATGACCTCCCTGCGCGCTCTCTAAATAGATTCCATCGATAGTCATTCTCGCGCATATGCACGGTAATGGTATGGACTTTGCCAAACGGCCCTAGTCGACGCCAGCCAAGCGCCTTTTGCTCCTTGGCCCGCCCCCAAAGTCACTGCCAAATGCAACTTCGTCGTCGCTCTCGATCTACTCTAAAGCTGCCCGTGAGGCTTCTTTAGAGTCCATGAATAGGCATACTTGAATAGCGAGATTGATGACGTGACCATGGCATCGAATCCTCTGCTTTTTTGCCTCCCAACTAATGCCTTTCCCTCGAAGATGCTCGCTCAGCAGACGACAGAGCTTGTCGTTGGAACCATGATTGTCGACGGTGTAGAAGCCAACCTTATTCCAGATGTTGTAGTCCTCGAGGACATGGTGAAGTAAATTCCATTGCTTAGCTGCGCCATGGCTGGCAGGCCTATCGAGGCCGGGTAGCTCTGATAGGGCAAGTAGCGCCTGTAGTGTCTCTTTTGCATCCGTGTCCACAAATTTGACGCAAGTTCCAAGGAATCCCTTGTGATTTGGAGCCGACCAGACATCGGCGGAGAGATGGAGCTTCGACGGAGAGGATTAGAGCTTTCTCCGCAGGATATCCTTGTGCACACAGTAGGAATTAGAGACCAGCTTTTGAATGGAGCCATGTGAGAGGCTTATGAGATCCTGCGCAGTGTAGTTCACCGCATAAATGAGCGCGTGTAGTTCTGGCCAAGAGCTGCAATTGTACATGAGAGATCGCGGACCGTGACGAGTTAGATCAGGGCTTCAAGCGTTGCCTTGAGATTGACTGCAGCCCGAAGAGCATCTTCTTGTCTCGCTGATTGCTTCGAGTCATTTACTTCGCCTGCCTTGGCGAAAGCATCCTGGATGAGGTTGTCGCGCTGTCTCTTGATCGGATGATCGGGGGCACTGAGCTTAATTCCGTGGGCTTTGAGTAAGTGGCGGCGAAACGTAGTCGAGACGGTGGTGGAATAGGTGGGGTCCCGGCAATGCATATAGTAATAGATCTTCTCGTTCTTCCGGGGGCAGCGCGCTGGCTCCGCGTCCTGCGGCTCGCGTGCGTGCGCCTAAGTGTTGGCGGTTGCCTTTCGATTTCGAGTCTTATGGACGCTGGAATCAGAGGGGTTCAGTGGAATAGAATTTGAAGGTCTCAATAGTGGATGATGGCGACCCCACATGGCTAGTGTAGCCGCACGACATACGGGAGGATGGGATATGCCGCGTTGACCGTATCACGACGTGCCGTGTCCATGTTGTTCTCGAACCGGAAACCTGACGAATTTCCTGGTAACCTCGCCCCCCTGCATTAGTTTGGTAGGGTTAACAATTTTCCGACTTTATTCCATACGTATGGAATATGGGCAGCTCGTATAGAATATGGAGTATGGAGTATGGAATTGTCTATACTCCATCACTTATTCCATCCGCGTATGGATAGAAAGCCTGCTTGTGACGGTCCGGAACCTGTCCTATAATTGCAGTTCTTGGCCAGGATCGACTTTTCACCGCTTGATTGGTGGCTCCGAGAAGAACAGCAACAGCGATACCCCCGTCTCCAGAGAATGGCCGTCGATATCCTGTCCGTACCAGCTATGTCCGCCGAACCAGAGCGTGTCTTTGCAGGCGCGAGACGCACAATATCCTGGGATCGATGTCAGCTTGGAAGTCGAACAATTGAGAGGGGAGAGTGCATGAAGAGTTGGATTAAAAGCGGTATCACCAAGGGAGTTCCGGTAGACTTGATCGAAGAAGAGGATGAAGACATGGGAAATACTGTTTCAGCAAGACGGAGAGACTCAGCATCGGATTCTTAATTAGGTAGCACAGTAATTAAAGATGACGTCATTTCCGTATTCCATATGTATGGATCAAGTTTTCATACGACGAAAGTTTGGTAATCCATACAGGATTCCTTCCATATGGTATATGGTGTATGGATAGAAAGCCTGCCCCTATCCCGCCTTCCTTCTGCCCACGCTTGGTGCGTGTGTATCCCTACGTCACACTAATACTCCAACAAATTCTCTTTCTTTCTTCTATGAAGACTAGTTACCACTTAGACGGTGCTTCCGCCATGTGCCGTCCCTGGCCGCAAAAGAAGGGCGATTGTGAGAGCGTAACTCTCTTCGCCGAGCTTTCCAGCATCATCTGTCTCCATTTTCGGCTCATCTTCTCATTGTAGTGCTTCCACAAACGCGGCAAAATGCACACGTCGTTGACGCAGTACAGCACAATCTCCTCGGCCAGCGGTCGTTTGTCGAAGACCTCGTAGCTGCCACCCTTTTCTGGCGCAAAGAGCAGCTGGCTGGCCTTCTCACTCTCCAAAAGGCTTCGTCTCTCGCTAGCGGTAAGAGGCACATCCAATTCTATGCATTTGGCAAGACCTCTCACGAAAATTTTGCGTGATGTACGAGCTGCCTGTTCCATAAGCTGCAGATCTTCGATGCCGCGGAGGTGGATGTTAAAGTGGCTATATAGAGCATCGGAGTCGTTTCGGACATCAAAGAACACCTTTGGAATCACGTTTGATTCCAAGACGGACTTGAGACTGGTGTCATCGCTTCCTAGCGTCGAGAACTTTGGAACCTAAGCAAATGGACATCCACCAGATAGGTATGCTGCTCGGGAGGAGAGTATACCAGACGGCAACAACTGCAGGCCTACCCACGTTTCTCAGACTTGCGGGACTAGGGCCCAAATCAGAAACATGTGCAGCCGAACAGGGTTCAGTGAACTGCGACCGCTGGTGGACCTCGACAGCTTAACACAGTACCAGCGAAGCAAAGAAGGATCGTAGAGCTGCCGACCTTACACTATCACTATCAGGAGCTGAGCGTGCTCTGTTATAAAGCTGAGTTTAGGCACAGAAAAAGCGGGTAAATCGCGTCACTACGTACTGGACGGTTCTATTGGGGGATGACCAGAACACCTTACGGCCTCTGCATTCAAGCCTGGCGCGACTTCTTGGGGCATGTCTGCCGTTTTGACACTCGAGAGTGTCTCCCTGCTGCTAGACGAAGGCCCTGGCACTGCATGGCGGCGTATTAGTCAACGAGTTCCGCTGTAATTCAACTGCTGCCAGCATGCAGGGCAGCGGATGTGGCTGGCACTGGTCTCAGCGAAACACGTCGCCAAGGTCTTTCTTCTCTCAGCGCGCTCCCCAAGTTTCTTTTTCTGAGTCACCGGGGCAACACCATACTCGTTGCCTCCTATCCAAATCCCTGGCTGTGACGTATTTAAGTAAAGCCGTTGCCGCCAAACCATGGCGACTGCTAAGTATGTAAGCCTCCTTTCGTTCATATTATCCATTTACACTTATCATCATGGTTACGAAGCTACGCACAGCACACGGACTCCAAGGACTCTGTCCAGAAGTGCAGATATCACTGCTCGACACAGTCGACTCGCTGCGCTCGCATGGTCTCAGTAGCTTGATTTCTCTGCCACAGAGTATTGTTTGTGGCGACCAATCTTCAGGCAAGAGCTCGGTTCTGGAGAGCATCTCAGGTGTTCCTTTCCCTGTTCATGGGAGACTGTGTACTCGCTTTCCGACCGAGCTCATTCTTCGGAGAACAAAGTCTGCTTCCATCGTCATCTCCATCGTCTCACACCATGCCCGCAGCGAAATCATGAAGGCAGCCTTGCATGCGTTCCATGCTGAACTGACAGACTTCAATGAACTCCCGAGCCTGATTGAGCAGGCCAAGAGTGCTATGGACATGCAGCACGCTTTCTCCAAAGATATTCTGCGCATTGAGATCAGTGGGCCTGATCGCCCACACCTTACCATTGTCGATCTACCTGGTCTGATTCATTCTGAAAACAAGTACCAATCTGCATCCGACATTAGCCTCATCCAACACCTTGTGACCCGCTACATGAAGCAGAAGAGAAGTATCATCCTTGCTGTTGTATCGGCAAAAAACGACTACGTCAATCAGATCGTCCTGAAACTGGCTCGCACGGCGGACCCCGATGGCATGCGGACACTTGGTGTCATCACGAAGCCAGATACACTCAATGTAGGATCCGAATCAGAGCGAAGCTTCCTGTCACTGGCACGAAACCAAGACTCGCCTTGGCTGGCATGTGTTGAGAAATAGGGACACTGAAAGGGAGCTATGGACACTTGATGAGCGCGACGCTGAGGAGTACAACTTCTTATCGTCCGGCGCTTGGACAAGCCTTGCACCTGAGTGTCGAGGCAGCACATCCCTGAGGGCGCGCTTGAGCACAGTACTTGTGCGACAAATCTCCCGCGAGTTGCCAAATCTTATCAGGGAAATCGAGGACTTGTCCATTCAATGCCAGGAGAGCTTGGATAAGCTTGGCATGGCGCGAACTACTTCTGGCGAACAAAAGGAGTATCTTATAAAGATCAGCCAATCCTACCAGGAGTTGATCCAGAATGCAACTGCCGGCACCTACACCGACCCACACTTTCGTGAATCCGTTACCTCTGATGGCCACGTGAATCGTCTCCGTACTGTTATACAGAGTCGCAACCGTGAATTTGCCAAAAATATGACGGAGCGTGGTCAGCGCTACAATATCATAGCCGAAGGAAGTAATGGTGCCGAGACGCGCAATGATGTATTGACTCGAGAGCAGTACATCGAAAAAATCGTTAGTATGATCCGGAAGAATCGAGGCACGGAGTTGGCCGGTATGCTCAATCCTGTGATTGTGACGGAATTATTCCAAGAGCTTTCATCACCGTGGGGGGAAATGGCCGAGCTGCATGTTCGCAATGTGTGCAAGGCTACTTACCAGTGTCTGAAGCGTCTGGTTGATCACATAGCTGATTCTGCAGCAGCCGAGACGATCTTCTCTGGCATATTAAGCCGCACCTAAGCGCCCTGCAGCAGAACTCGCTTGCCAAGCTGTCGGAGCTGTTGAAGCCACATCAGGAGAGTCACCCTATTACATACGACCAGCGTTTCATCAAAGATCGCGAAACTGTCCTTAATCAGCGAGAAGAGGTGCGCGTGACCGCTTTGTTAAAGGAGGCGTTTGGGCCTATACATGTGGGTGGTGAAACTTCGTCAATTGACTTCAGCAAATTAGTACAGAAGCTCGTGAAGCGGTCAGAGTTCGACGTGGATCACTCTGCCGCTTCTGATGCGCTAGACTGCCTGCTAGCGTATTATCAGGTACACACACCCCCCCATCACAATACCCAACAAACATGCCAGCTGACACAGCTCACACCCAGGCTGCATTAAGCCGATTCATCGATGTTACCGTGAAAGTCATCGAAACTTGCGTGTTGGGCAAGCTAAGAGAAATAATGGACCTGATGTCTATCTTCAAGCTGGACCACGATAGTATCGGCCGCTTGGCTGGCGAGACGGAAAAGTGCCGAACCACTCGAGAGGAGCTGAAGGCCAAGCTGAGGGCCTCACAGAATGGCAGCAATGTTTGCAATCAACTTGCCGTCCCCTTCGTCCATGGTAAGGCTGATGTCTGAAACCTAGTTTTCGTGACTCCCGCTTACATAGGTAGCTTTGTATGCTGAAACGGATGGCGAAGGTGGCGTTGATCAAGACGACGAATTTTTTCAGCGATACGGGAAGTGCAGACTTTGTCTCAACAGGAGAGATACCACCGTATAAGATGAAAAACGGGCACCATTCTCCCAGCCCTGCGCCCGAGGAGCCCACCAAAGAGAAATTAGAAGACGGATGGGAACGTCTTACTACGTCTAGAAGTAAGAACGACAAGAAGAAGATGAAGAAGAAGAAGGCCTTGCTGCTCGGAGGAGCTTAGTCAGCTTCAGATAATGCCTCAATGCTGCTGGAGAGCGTTGGAACAACATTTCTTGTTCGCATGCCTCGAAGGCGTGTCTTGCGGCTACTGAAAGTGCGTTTGAGAGTCGAAAGGTTTGTCGCAAAGTTGGCAGTGGGTCACTGCTTTAGATTGAATACTACTTTATATGATTCAGATAAGAAGTTGAAGGCGCAAAATGAGGGGTAATCACCTCACTATACATGCAAGCTCAATTGAAAATTGCGGCGTTACGCCGAGCAGCATCAGAAACGCCACAGCACCGAACCAAGGCGGTTGCCAGCTAGTTAGTTAAGTTCACGTCGCCGCGAAGAAACCGAACCGCGACGACTTTCAGCGTGCTGTGACCGTGATCCACAGCGAAACTGTACTCGCCGACATTGATATCACTACTGGTTTCGGTGAGATTGCACTCATTGGCCTGAGTATCGGCGATGATATCATGATAGTCTCGCTGAGCTGTGAGAGTACGCAAGGCAATAAAACGACGAAACGAGATCGAGAAAACAAGTTGGCATTTGTAAGTAGCTATGCAAATGTGAGCCGAAACGGTGGAAAGATCTCATCAATCAGAAAGTCCCAAGGTGTTTTGATGACCGTCCGCGGGGCTCGAGCTTGCACACACTTGGCCCCCTCACGTCGATAATTGGCGTCTCCGTTGGTTGCTTCTTAAGGGTGTAGCGGGCGCATCGGCGAAATCCAAATTGTAGACGGGCTACCCCTTAATGGGAAAGGCACTGGCTTGTCAACGAATTTGATAGCCCAGTGACCATCGACCTCGATTTTCAGTGACCCATCTCCATCTGGAGTCATTATTTGGATGTTTGCGTATGATAACAGAAGTCGTGGTTTTGTTGTCGCAGCGCTTTCTCCATTTGTTGGAGTCGGCAATTCCACTTCTCGGGTCGCGACAGTGGGTCGATAAGGGGCACCTTCAACGAAGATTTGGGAACCGTGTGGTGCATCCTGGCTCGAAGGTTTGAATGTAACCTTCTTGTGCTTATTGAACCGTGTACGACGGAGTTGTCTTTCAGTACGAGCGGCGTATCTGGCTTCAAGATCTTCACATGCCGAGTTCTCTTCCGTTGCCGACCCATCATGGCTTACTGGACGTTGAAGACTGTCCTGCGTTTTCCATTCTTTATTTGTGAATGCTCTGAGTGTTTCATTTTCCGTAGTTCTGAAGGGGCTTGTCGCCTCTGCTGGTGTGCCGATACTCGTTGTCTCATCGGCAGTGTCCTTGGTGGTTAGTAGTACGGTTTCTGTGCCGAAAGCCTTTCTAGGCCTTTTGATTGCCGTGTGG
>MSJG02000417.1:0-35301 GCA_001931865.2 Beauveria sp. IMV 00265
CTGCCTCCATTTCTAAAGGTCTGCCTCCATTTCTAAAGGTCTGCCTCCAATTCTAACTAACATCTTCATGTATTTTAGTAATGTGCGTCACTGCGCTTAATCTTCCCAGAAACACAATCGTTGGCCCATTCAAAAGCCGTACGGTACCAGCGCAGCGAATTCTCATCCCGTCCGGTAATCCAGTGGCCCTCATCCGAGAACGTGAGAAGCGCGCTGGGCACGCCTTGTGCTTGCAGCGTCTTGAACATGGCCAGCGCCTCCGTCGTCGGCGACCGGTAATCCTTGTCGCCACTAGTCACGAGCGTCGGCGGCGCGTTGCGAAACTTGATCAGCCGGTCCGGCTGGGCCGGGTTGAACCGGTCGAGATTCTCGGGCTGTTTCCACGGAAACGTGCTCTCGCCAAAGCTGCCATCGTTGACAACCTGGTCCGTCTGCATGAGCCAGGTCGGCAGGCTAAAGATTCCGTCGTGCCAGATGGCGCCGCAAAACTTGTGCCATGTCAGCATGCGGTGACTTGTATAGAGACGCGTGGCTTACCTTGGTAATGATTTCGTGGCTAAAGAGGCAGCTTATCAGGTACGCTCCGAAACTTGCGCCTTGAATTACTGCCTTGTCTTGGTCAAGATATGGTACAGTCTCCAGATGCTTGATTAGCTGAATGAGATCGTCCACAGGACGTCCGCCCCACGATCCGCGGACATCTGAAAAATGTTAGCCTGCAACCAGTTGCTGAAGACTTATCGACTGAGAGCTCACTGTCTCGAAACTTGGTGCCAAAACCAGTACTGCCAGTAATGTTCGGCAGCACCACGACGTAGCCCTGCTCAGCCCACGCCGCTGCGTGACACTGCTGCTTCCACCCATCCGTCCAGGCGCCCTCTGGACCGCCATGGGGTGCTAGAATCCAGGGATACGTCTTTTCGTCATCAAAGTCTGCGGGACGCACCATAAAGGCATGCATGAGCGTATCCTCGGAGCCCTCAAACCAAAACTCAGAGACCATGTCGGTGTGCAGTCCAAACTTCTTGCCACTGCGCGTCGACGACGAAATCGTGCGGACAATCTTTCGCTCGTCCACATCGACAACCTGCCAGATGCTGTTGTCGACGAAGCTGCTGCTAGAGATGAGTAGCCTGCTCCAGTCGCCTTCCAGCACGGGGTGATAGTCTGCCGCGGTGCCTTGGTCAAAGATGACGACGGGCTTTCTGTGTTCGCCCAGCTTTAGGTACGAAATGACGACCCGACCGCAGTATTCACTCATAAAGACGCACGAAAATGAGTCTCCCGCAAAGTCAAAACGACTAGGCGGGTTGTAATCGTCGTCTGGTACCGTGCGGCTGACAATCTGGAAAAAGTTGAAAGACTTGAGGGTGCTTGTCGAGCACAAGTAAAGATGCCGGTCTTCAACATCTCCGCCCTCTCTGGAAAACAGAAAGCCCATCGTCGTGCCATCGGGAGACAGTCGGATGCACGTAGCCTGACCCTCGAGATTGGGCGGCACCGAGATGGGCAGTGGCTTCTGCGCCGGCGGGAGCGTGTACGAGTCAATGGCTACATAATACGGATACGAGTTCTCGCTCTGTTGCGGCGACTTCTTGGCCAAGTCTCTTCCCGCGAAGGCCACGCCGCAGCTGGATATGTCAAAGTTGTCCACGGCCGGGGTGAAGCCGGCCATGTACATGCCGTACGGGGCCTCGATGGTTTCTTCCAGAACGAGGTTGTGAAGAATCTCGGGAAGCTCCCACTTTCGGTTGCTGGTCTGTCGCAACACATTGTACCACAGACTGTATCGCTGCTCACGGTACAGTTCGTTCCACTTGCAGAGCACAAGGTCAGCGACTTGGCTCCTATGACGCGGTCAACGATACTCACAATTCGAACGTGCCAAGTTTTAAAGAGCCGGCCAGAGTCTGGCTTCTTATCCGTCGTTTCATTGTACAGCATGCCGTCGCTATCAGACAGGCCAGCCACCATGAACACTACCGTCCCATTCCCAAGCGCTTTTAGTTTGAGGCTTGTCAAGGCTGCATCAAACTCGTCAATCTTGAAATGACTCTTTCCAAAACTTGTTGCGTAATAAACTTCTGTCGATCCATGCTCTGTAGACCTGAGGTAGAGGATATCGTTGGTGAGCGGGATCCAGCAGGCGTCGTGCACGTTGGCGTCGTCAGTCAGTTGGACCGACTGGTTATCAGCAAAATGCATCACGCAGACTTTTTTGGTAGTGCCGCTGCCGATTTTATGCGTGGAAACCGTGTATAGGCCATATTCGCCGTTGTAGTTTGGCACTACAGGGCTTCGCTTGGGACACTCGATGAGCGATTCGGCCGTGAGCCGGCGATTGAGTACCATTGTGCGCTGCGTACGGTCGAAACTGCGTGATTTCCTTGACGAGTAAGATGAATGAACCGAGTTGAGGCCATCACATTATCTGTTGAAAAAAAGTGTTCAAGATGGTTCATGCAAGTGTCCACGTTCAGCCTTACGTGTGCCCTCGGATCGGCGACATGTCACATCAGGCTAGTTGATGGAGCTTGAAGCGGACGCGTATGCTATCCGCGCGGCCCTACAAGGCAACTCTCTCCCCTTTGCAACATTGTAAGCAATTGAGCTTGGGGTTATTTTTCAGGTGAGATTATTTTGACATTAGGCAACAAGTACTTTGTAAGTAATTAATTATTTTCGGGTGCTGCCAGTTAGACTCGCCCAGACCCGCGCCGGCGAGGCCTGGAAGGCCGAGGACCGCAAACTTGTCCTATCGCTCGAAACCCAGATATAACGTTGATCAGTGACTGCTAGAATTTTGTAGTCAGTCGTCAGATTCCCATCATCAACCCGTATTCGCCACTCCATCAGCGACGTACCTGTTCTCAGCTTTCTCGACGGGTACCTGGAGTAGGCACTCCAGGTGTGATGGATCAGATAATTGCCAATAGACACAATCTTCTTTGCACGCCCAGATCCATTTGTAGCCGGGCTTTTCCACCTGCCATGGTACCATGTACTTGCATAGCGTGGCTGATCCAATGGCAAAGCTGCCACGGTCGCGGGGTAGGCTACTGCCTACCGATGCGACAGCAAGAACAACAAGGGATTTGGTGACAAGCTGCATCTTGATCAGTTGTTTCGTTGAAAAAAAGTGTATTCACTAATTCGATGATTTGAAGGAGGGAAGAGCTGTCTTTATAGTACACTTGACAGCCTATTTCATCTTCCAAGCAACCTGCTCGTGCATTGTCACACCACTTGTACAGACTCGACCACCTGATTCCCAAGCAAAGGATCACGATGCGGTTATATCTGCCCAATTAAACATCTGTATTGTCGCGCTGCTTGCCGATGGTTGCCGAGTCGCATATCCAAATTGGTAATAATATTGCCGCAACTTGCTAGCTTGGCGCCACAATAGATCAGAACAACGGCCAGGCAAGGCACAGTTTATGGTTCCCAAACTTTACGAAAAAGGATCAAAGAACATTGTGCTTTCCCCCACCACATTCCAAGTACAAGCTAATAAGTCATGCCTCATGCATCAGACTTTCGGGGAGTAGGTCTCGTCACCAGGTGTTCACTGATCGATTGTAGAGTAACTGCCTAGACGCTCGATTCGAAGACAAGGTAAATCTGCCTTGTCGCGGCAAACGGTAACTTGTGGCATGTCCGACGATACCGGCTTCTTCTTTTCCACACGACGATTGGATCTTTTCAGTACAATGATATTGGTGAGACAGGTATGAAAGCGCGAGACAGGAATCTATGCTTTCCTGCTGGTGTGCACTGGTAAGGAGTGTCGATACAAGTCCAGAAAATATACCATTCTACAGGAAACTGGAAGACCAGAAAAATAAAAATAAAATTTGGAAGAAGTGTTAATAAAAGCAATACGGAATCAAAATATGGCAAGCCAAGGAGTCAAAAGAAGCATGGCGAAGCTTGTAAGAGCAACAAGGTGCAAGACAGTGTCTGGCGCCACTGGGCACTTGACAACAGCCATGTTTAAACTGAATTATCGAAAATTATCTTATTTCACACAACTCACATGCAATGATCAAATGAAGAATTTCCATGATTTCAACTGCACTGGTACCATGCTATGGCGGCCTGACTAAAGCATCATCGCGGATCGCCAAGTCTCCATAAAAAAACTTCAACCACTACATTCGTTCACCAGCCAAATTCTTACTCGACGGCAAAATCAGGCCATGGTATCTCATTGCTTAAACGCATCTGCAAACCCATCCCAATAAAGCAGCCATGGCCGGACGAACGACCGTCTTCCTCACCCCTGAGGAGACCAAGCGTGTCACCCAAAAGTTTGAGCACGGCGTCGAGCAGCGCAAGACCCGCGCCGGCGAGGCCTGGAAGGCCGAGGACCGCAAGGGCCTTATCCAGCATGCGACGTCCACGTCTCTCATGCAGGAGCTGTCCCTGGCGTCGCTGGGCTTTGGCGGCGCCGCCGCGGCCCCGAAAAAGGGCGACGAGACCATGATGACCTATGCCGTCGGCGCGCCGTACCCGCCATGCACCGTCGATGCCGCGGACCTTGAGCCGATGGCGGTCGCGGAGCTGCAGCTCGAGAGCCACCACCGCGGCAAGAAGCTCACGGTGCGCCGTGTCTCTCCCGTGGCGGAGCTCAAGACGTCGTCGTGGGCGGTGGTGGAGGGTGTCGGGGCCGAGCCGGACCAGGTCGTGGTGCTGGAGACGTTTCTGCACAAGCAACATATGGGCAGGGAACTGCTCGATTTTGGCTCCGATTTTGTCATCAAGGAGCCCTATTACACGCTCAATGGCGACAACGAGGCCGTGATTCGCATCAATCATCCCTCGGACCTGGTCGTTGCTGCGTTTAGCGAGGGTCCCGAATCCTGGCGCGACAACTACAAGGTTGAGGACCCGGCCGTCACCCCGGCGCAGTGCAAGGAAAAGGGCAACGCGGCGCTCGGTAAGCAGCAATACGCTCTTGCGCACGCCTACTACACGCGGGGCATCGCCGCCGCCGCCGCCGCCGCCGCTGCCGACCCCGCGAGCACCTTGTCTCAGGACATCCGCCGCAACCGCGCGCACGTCAATCTCATCCTGCAGCGCTACGACGAGGCCAAGGCCGACGCACTGGCGTCGCTCACCAACGGCGCCTCCGAGGAGCAGCAGGCGCTCGACTCCAAGGCGTACTTCCGCGCCGGCAGCGCCGCCTACGCGCTGGGCGAGTTTGCCGAGGCCAAAAAGTACTTTGTCGAGCAGGACCGGCTGCAGCCGGACAACAAGACGACACAAGTCAATATTCGGCGAACGACCAAGCGCGTGGAAGAGCAGGAAAAGGGCAGCCACGACATGAACAAGGTCGTCGCTAGTCTGCCCAAGGTGCAGTGGAAGCCCGACGTAGCGAGCTTTGACGGCAAGACAACGGTCAAGAGCAGTCCAGGAGCGGGACGCGGTTTATTCGCTGCGCGCGACTTCAAGGCCGGCGAGCTCATCATGTGCGAAAAGGCGTTTTGCACAGTCTCGAGCAAGGACAAGGCCAACCCGGCGGTCACGGCGCTGACGGTGGATATTGGCCAAGACTACAGCATTCGCGTGTTTCCCGCCGGTCTGCATCGCGCCGTCGTGCAGAAGCTGCTCAACAACCCCTCGCAGGCACCTCGAGTCCTCGGCCTCGACAGCGGCGACTACCCGGGCGTCGGCGAGACCGGTGCGTCCACCGCCGAAGGACCCGTCGTCGATACCTTTCAGGTGCACAACATTGTGCAGCGCAACGCCTTTGGCCTCGGCCCGCAGTCGTCCGACGAGGACGTCTCCAACGCCACGACCGGTCTGTGGGCACGCGCCTCGTACCTCAACCACTCGTGCGTGGCCAACTCGGTCAAGGATTTCGCCGGCGACCTGATTGTGGTCCGCGCCGTGCAGCACATCCGCACCGGCGACGAGATTACGCACGCGTACCAGGACAATGGCGACTACGACGCCCGTCAGGCTTTGCTGCAGACGACGTGGGGATTCAACTGTCAGTGCAAGCTGTGCGCGGCCGAGGGCGCAGACGGCGACGAGGTCAGGGCCAAGAGGCGGGAGCTGATCAAGGAGGCCGAGGAGTTTGCGCAGACTAACAATCCGAATGGCGCGCGCATCGTTGCGCTGACAAAGGCAAAGAGGTTGCGGAAGGCGCTGGATGATACGTATGATGGGAACAAGTTCAAGGGTCTGCCGAGATTGGCGACCAAGGTGATTGATCAGTGGCTGGCGATTGCGCAGCGATAGTTTTTACGATGAATGACGAAGACGATGCATAGGTTGGCTTAGAGGCAGGAAAAGGAAAAGTGGTTTAGCCATGCGGTTATAGAGACGGTCGTGCTCCGCCGACAAGAATTATACCAAGTTCTGTAGTGGTTTCATGATTACTAGCATACATGATTCTAGCATACATGCTGTGCAACTACAGGCTTTGGTCTCCTTACTTCTTGGCATCAGCCTTCATGCCAGCCTGCACCCAGGCCCGCGACCCATGCGCCTTTTCATCGAGCTCCTTTTCGCTGAGCTTGGCCATCTCAAAGGCATTGTGCGGCGTCGGGACGTGGCGGCCGGCCTCGAAGCCGGGACGCTTAAGCAGCTCAAACAGCCACTTTTTGAGCGCGGGGAACTCGTCAATGTCGACACCAGCCCACTCTGTGACACGATTAGTATGAACTTCGAACCTGGTAAAGAGATGTTAAATTTCGAAACTCACTTGCGCTGGCGACCCAGCCCCAGGCGGAAATGTCGGCAATGGTGACTCTGTCACCGACCAAGACGCCGTGAGGGCTCTTTTTGAGGGCATCGTCCATTGTGCGGTACAGACGACGCGTCTCGTTGGTGTAACGGTCAATGCCGTACTGAATCTGTTCAGGAGCGTAACCTGTTTTCCAAATCCACCCCTTGTCAGACGAATGCAATGGGGGTGAGCAGGCTGCATATCAATTCCGACTTACGCTTGAAGTGGTTGGCCTGGCCCTGCATGGGACCAAGACCGCCCATCTGCCACATGAGCTGCGCACGGCATTAGCATCACACTGCTTTGCCTCCATTTTCAACGAAAAAAAAAACATACCCAGCTAGTCATCTCCCAGTACTCGGGCGTGTCGCGCGGATACGACACCTTGTGGTCCTTGTCGTAGCGCTCCGTCAGGTACTGCAGGATGGCGCCCGACTCAAAGATGCGAATGTCCTTGCCGTCGGTCCACTTGTCGGTGATGGCGGGGATGCGGCCGTTAGGGTTGATCTCGAGGTACCACTGCTCCTTTTGCTCATTTTCGCCCATCTTGATGGCGTGGACCTATATTCAGAAGAAGCTGCCGTGTGAGCACTCGTGCATGTCCGTAGTCCTCGGCGGGCTCGTCGGCCAGCCTACCTCTGCTGTCGCAAGTCAGACATACCTTGTAGTCGAGGTTGAGCTCCTCGAGCAGGATGCTGGCCTTGATGCCATTGGGCGTGTTGACCGTGTAGAGGGTAATGTCCGTCTTTGTGGCTCCCATTTTGAACAAGTGCTTTGCGATTCCGGCAAGGCGTCGTGTCATGAACTTTGAAAGCGGCAGGTTCTTCTTGTTGCAATTGAACAAGAGGTATGATCAAGAGGTATAGATGCAATGGACAGATTCAAGGCTAGTGAGGTGCGGGGTGATTTAGTTTATAGCTGTTCTGAGTTTACGGACAAGACGACTCAAAAGATGTGGAGTTTGAGGCTGCATTCCTCTGTGCCGAATCTTCCATTATTAAAGACGGACTTTCTCGGCCAATGACCAAAGAGGGGGAAGCTACAGCGTAGGGTCTACGATTGGTCATGCTGGAAACGGACGAGCTCGATTAGAAATCGGGTCCGAGGTGTGGATGGCGTCACTACTTGATTTGTTACTTGGCTAGCTTCGTCGGACGCGGAGGGGCGGAGCGGAGAAGCTGAGTGAGTTTTTGGTGGAGGTTCTACTTTCTCACTCTTTTTCTTCTCAAAACTATATGTTGGTGTTCTATCATCAAGCTTGCCGATGTTTCTCACTAATCTGTACACACAATTTTCCAGGACTCTTGTCAGCTCTAGTATGTGGACAGGGAAGCTCATGGAGATGGCTTAGTGAGGATCGAACAGAGGCAAAGAATATCCTAGAAATCAAATCAGTCTCGGGTACAACACCATGTATGGCGATCCTTCAAGTACGAGCTCGTCCAACTTCTAAGGTGATTCCACGAGTATTTCAATCGGGGGTTGCCTCGAGCTCTTCGAAAGCATGCAGGGCAGTTGTGCCATATGTACTCACTTGACCACGGAGATCAGTCTGAATAGCCCACAATGACGCTCGACTAGCCCAAGATCGAGTGGAAATGCGCAACGCCTTTGACTACAAACCCCTTATTTTCGAGAATTACATTTGAATCATTGTTTACTAGCAATAATAGATGCCATGAGGCATGAGAAGCTCTTTCAGCCAACACGCATCACTCGCGCCAGAATCTGCAGGCACATGCGATACTTACACTATGATACAGATATATACATGAGAAAAAGTAATTTACAAAAGCCGTTTCGCTGCAATAAATCTCCCACACTCACAAGCCAATCAACTTCTTTTTCGTGGCTGCCAAGTTGACCGCACAGATTTGTCAGCCGTAGGTCTCTGGGCAGGCCGGTCCCTGTCATATCGTGGTCGCGGCTTCAACTGCTTTGTTTTGCTCGCAGACGACCTCTCACCATCGTCTCCCGACCCCCCTCTCGCCGTGCCTTGCCCTTCCTCGGCGCCACCTTTGGCCATTGCCGCAGCCCGTCGCTCCTCTGGCCGCGTCGCGTAGTGCTTGTCCAGCGTGTCCGCCACCACTTCGCCAAACGCCTTGGCCGACGCTCGACGCGCCTGCTGCGGCCGCCAGACGGTGAGCCACAGCGTGCCGTGCAGCTCCATCCCGTTCTCTTTTCGTCCGTACTTGTCGTAGCCGCGGGCCGCGAGGCTGCGAAAGACGGCGCGCAGCAGCTCCCGCTTGGTCAGCTGCCAGACGACGGCGGAGACGCCGCCAACGGACGTCGCAAATGCCCAGAGAGCGTGCTCGCGGGTCTTTTTCGCGTGGTCGCTCCGAATCTTGGGCGAGAGGGGGTGCCCGTGGGGGTCGAGGAAGCGCAGGCGGTGCGGGTGGAGGACGTGCCGCGGTGACCACGCGAGCCGCGCGCCGTACGTCTTGTCCAGCTGGCGGACTTCTTTGGTGTCATCGAGGCGCGCCATGACGCCGTGGTCGTGCTCGACGGTCGGGTTCTCGCGGAAGAAGCGCGCAAAGGCCGGCGTCGTCGTCAGGTGGCCGTTACGGGGGCTCATAAACTTGGCAATGTCGGCGGAGAGCACCCGCGGGACGAAGTTCTGCTGAGGCGTCCTGGCTAGTTTTTGGTGGCGGTCAAAAGGTCTGCTGCCACCTTCAGACTGCTGGCGAGGAGGCTTCGTGGGGATTGTCGAGGTACATCGTGTCGTCGCCGTGCCTAGGAGCTTTGCGTGGGAAGCTTCCAGGACAGCTCGTCGTATGGTGAGCACCGAAAGAGCTGTGTGATTCAGCTTGTCGTAGTGCATGGTCATATCATGGTGGCAAGGCCAGCTCGGCTGTTGTGACTCTTGCTGTAATGTCTCGCCACCCAAACAAGTCTCAAAGTTGTTGACTGTGTTTTCGAAAAAGAGAGCTTCATCTGAGAGGCTATCGGACCATCGAGACGCTTGGCGTCGCGCTAAACCAAAATCAGACACTCTTCATTGTGGATGTGCCTGGCGCTGTGACGCACAGTGAGCGGGCCAGAGTTAGTCGAATACTTTTTACAGCATGTTGACTGCCTGCTGTCAGCAAGTACCGCTCTATCGTCCACGGCTGCATCATGTCATGCTTTGGTGCCCGACGATTGAGTCATACTGGGGCTGCACAGAGCCAAAAAAAAAAAAAAAAAAAAAAGGCTTTGTGGGCGAATTTTCTCTGGTGCGCCTGGAGGGAACAAAATATATTTTTGAATGGGCGGCTAGCATGGTGTGCCCCTCTTAAATCGTGGTCATTAGGATTCGCTGGCCTGTGGTTGTCTCCGTTTGTGAGGTGCCACTGAGGACGCATGGGCACCTAGGTACCTAGGGGCGGCCGATGTGTGTGGCCACTGGCAGGCGAACCAGCGAGGGAGGGTGGTAGATAAAATGGCAGCCCGCCTGCCCACTCTCCTTCACACAAAAAACATCATCACAAAGACTCCTGTTGCGACCCTCGACTTCTTTAAACAAGAAAAACAGCGTGGCACGCATACTTCAATATGCCTAAGAATAAGGGAAAAGTGAGTAGCCAGATCCCTCCATCAGCAACATTTCTTTCGCGCACGCCCGCCTTACCTTGCACGCGCAAACCCCTCCATTGTCTCTTCCCCGCCCCCGCTATGGTTCGCCATGTGGTCTCCCTAGTCGCGCTGTCTATTCTTCACCTACGACCTGGACGTTCAAAATGAAACACAATACAGAAATAGGAATCGTGCTAACAAGTCTCTTTCTCCTCGCAGGGCGGCAAGAACCGCCGCCGCGGTACCAAGGAAAATGACGACCAGCGTCGAGAACTCACCTTCAAGGAGGACGGCCAAGAATATGCCCAAGTCTTGAAAATGCTGGGCAACGGTCGTCTCGAAGCCCTTTGCTTCGACGGAAGCAAGCGTTTAGCCAACGTACGTTTTCACATGTCCCGGGTGCCTGATGGATGCGCCGTTTGCAAGACACACCTTGCCCTTCGATCTTGTAGTGCCGACGCCACAACACTACGAAACCGAGGGCAAAACGCAGAGTCTGCAAACATGCTTCCTCTGCACTCGGGTACTCTATCTTGACATATATGCTAACTCGTACAGATTCGCGGTAAAATGCGAAAGAAGGTCTGGATCAACCAGGGCGACATCATCCTCCTATCCCTGCGTGATTTCCAAGACAACAAGGGCGACGTCATTCTCAAGTACACCGCCGACGAGGCCCGCACACTCAAGTCGTACGGCGAGCTGCCCGAAAACGCCAAGATCAACGAGCACGACAACTTTAACCAGGGCGAAGACGGCGAGGCCTTCTTTGAGTTTGGCGACGACGCCTCGGACTCGGACTCGGATGAAGACGACAAGAAGAAGGAGGTCGACATTGACGACATCTAATACTGTCCACACTTGTTGTCCGCCCGCCAAGGGAACGCATCAAATTGTACGCCTGCTGTGCGTTGACAGATTGACAATGCACATTCCCGCCTTGTGATCCTTCCTACACCGAATATTCCGACATTTCTTCTCGGTTCCACTTTTGTCCGCATCATCAAACCGGGACGTAATTAGGCTTACTGTACACACTGTCTTCTCTCTCAAACCCTCTTTTGTTAGTATATCTATCAGTGGAGGGTCCCACGACAGTATCCGGAGTGGATTACGTTTCCCATCTCGGGACGGCCATGGTGGGAGAGACGTCATGGCTGTCGAATCAAATCAAATGTTTTCATTTTAAGACTCTTGTCTTGAGCTTTTTTAAATATCGTGTGTGTGTGTGTGTGTGTGTGTGTGTGTGTGTGAGCGCCTTTTCGATCTTGTCAACTTGTGTGTCGCTTTATTAGAACGAACCGCCGTTGGGCACTCTTGACCGCTTCATAGACCGAGATGCATAATTGCAACTATTTTGGCAATTCTCCCTTTACCATGACAGCAAATGAAGCAATTCCAACATCTCATCTTCAGTTGAAACGCCACATCACGACAGTCTTGTCTTGATCCGAATTTTGGCAAAGCCCATGAACCAATGTTGAAATGTCACTTTTTCGCTGATTTGCATCTTCTAGACTGTCGTGGTGAATATACAAAAGAAGAATGAATTAAAAAAAAAATCACCACGGCCTAGAATCAGCCAACAACGTTTGCCTCCGACTTGAAAAGATATGGCCCATGCCTGCAACTCTATGCCATGACCAACTCCACAGACTCTACCAGTCGTCATCGTCGTCTTCATCATCTATAGCACAATTGTTAGCTTCAACGCATGAAAAATGTATACCAGACACATCTCGACTCACCACTCTTGGCCACCTTGTCTTTGCGCTTCTGCAGCGCCGCCGCCAACGCATCCGCCATGCCACCGCCTGCACCCGCACCCGCACCAGCAGCCGCCGCCGCTGCCGCGCTACCGCCAGCACCACCACCCGAGTCGCCGCCGACCTGCGCAGAGCTTCGGTCGCGAATCGCGCTCCTGTCCACCTTTTTCAGCGCGCCAATTCCGCCCGCTTTTTGAATATCGCCCAGCATGGCTGCTCTGCTGCCCTCGGCCTGGGGCAGGGCTGGCGCGGGAGGGCCGTTGTCCCGCGACGGCATCGGAGGAGGGGGCGGAGGAGGGGGAGCACCGCCGCCGGTGGGAGGTAGCGGTGGAGGAGGAGGGGGTCCACCGGCTCCAGCAGGAGGGGGAGGGGGCGGAGGAGGAGGAGGAACACCGCCAGAAGGAGGGAGAGGAGGCGGGGGAGGAGGAACGGCGGCAGAAGGAGGGGGGGGGATCGGCCGGCTACTGAGTGGAGGAAGAGGCGGTGGTGCGAGGGCGGGTGCAACTTTCGGTGGCAGTGGAGGAGGTGCCGGAGCTGCGTGTGAGTCGTTTCGAGGTGGAGGTGGAGGAGGACCGCCGCGGCTGGGCAGCGCAGGTGCGGGTGGTCCAGATGGTACGCGCTGTCCGTCAAAGGCAGGAGGAACAGCATGGGCTCGCTGGGGGGACTCGGGCTCCAATGGCGTCTTGGCAGGTCGTGGAGGAGGAGGCGGCCCAGCATTGGGGGCGTGGGATGGTGCTGTAGGTGTCGTGGGAACCGGTCGTCGCTTGACAGGCTCGGGCACGTTGGCAAACTTGCCAGCATCGGCCAGCGGCGGCGGCGCGCGGAACCTGGGTCGCTCGGGTTCGGGAGGAGACGCCGGCGGCGACGGCGATCGCGGCTCCGGTGTTGACGTTTCGGCTCTCGTAGATCTTCGGGGCGCCGGCGGCGGAGGAGGTCCGTTCTTCTTTGCCGAGCTGGCCGCGGGTGGTGGTGGAGGAGGCGGAGGAGCACGACCGCCACCGTTGGTGCGAGGTGCAGGCGGAGGTGGTGGTGCCGTCGGTGACGCAACTTGGGCTCCTCCTTGTCCATTCATCTTTTCCTGCTCGTCGCGCAAAAAGTCGACGATAAACTCCTGGTTCTCTTTGATAAAGTCATCGGTCAAGCCCTTGTCACTGAGATCCTTGCCAAAATGCTCGCGCCATAGTGGATCAAAGGCGTCAAGCAGCGCAAACTCGGACGCCGTCGGCAGCAGCCCGAAGCTGCCGCCGTTGACGAGCGTCGATGACGAGTGCTGCGGGCCGGGCGGCGGCGGCGGGAGGCTGCTCACACGGGGGGGCTCGGGAGTCGGCGCGGAGGAGTGGCGGTGGAACAGGCCGCCGAGTAGGCTGTGCTTCTCCTTGACTTGGCCTCCCCCTCCGCCAAAGGGTGTAGATTTCGTGGCACGGCTCGCGTTCTTTTCTCGATCATCCATTTTCTTCTTGAATTGTCTGGCTTCCTTTTCATCGACAAAGCTGAGGCCGGCGAGGCAGTCTTCGAGCCCAAAGGTGTGGAAAAAGGTGCGGTCCTGGTTGTAGCTCCAGCTTTCAAATATTTCCTGGTCCCAGATGACGCCACGTACGGTCGGCTGTCTGCGTTAGTAGTCTATCAGATAATTAATTGCAGGTTGAAGGGCCTACCGAGATATCGACCATCTTGAGCCAGTATGTGTTGCCAACCAAGTCATTCGCCAATACGACAGCCCCTTGAAGGCCCGTGTAGGTCCATTTCGTCGGGTCCGGATAGGCGACGTATAGTTTCGCGACGGCGACGGCCTGGATCTTATTAAACTGTTTGGGGATAAAGCGCTTGACTATTTCCTTGTCCTCGTCGTTGAGGATGGACGGCATGCTGCGGGCGCTTAGGAGGCTGCTGCAGCCTGCTCGCGCGACAGTTGCTGTGCGGGGCTGGGACGCCTCAAGAGACGGGACAGGCGAGCGATTGCGACAGCTGAGCAATTGAGGCAGCCAGTTTGCAGTTTGGCGGTTGAGAGTTGTCGAGGGTAGTGTCGCTCAGGAGTGTGCAAGGATGACGGGCAGAGTTGAAGGGTGTTGAAGGAGTGACGAAAGAACGAGGCTATGGAGGTGTGGTGGCCAGCACTGACGACTGGACTGACGTGAGTTACCTGTTTGTGGTGTCCACCCACCGGGCGGCTGCCCCGCATAGGCAGCTCCGGCGGGTGTTGGATATGAAGTGGTCAAGGGAAAGCAGCTCATCCCAGGCAGCATCTTAAATGGGCGAAAACGTGCATATTTTAATACTATTCTTTGAAAGAAACAGCCAATTTTATATGTATATACTGGGATGTTTAAAAGTGTCACGACTGGTCCTAGCCAGCCTCAACTGAGCTGGTGTATAACCGACTGTAGGAAATCGGAGAAGATGCGTCCATTGCAATATCATTCTCGAAACAATACGTGCTGAAAAGCTGAAAGTCGGAGAACTCACACTGTGTACTTGGCTAATTACAACTCTTGACAGTGAACGTGGCCGGCCTCGAACAAATGCTGGGTTCCGACGTGGTTCACGCAGCGTGAGACAGAAAGACAGCTGCTTCATTTCCTGAATATCTCTTCTCTTTTATATTTCTCAGATGACATCAAAACACTTAAAGCTGGCTGAGATGGGTGGACCAGAGAGACTCCAAGCATATGAATAAAAGATAATCATCACAATGCTTCAACGTGGCTGACGCCTTGAAATCTTTTCACAGCCACCAAGAAGTTTATTCTACCACTGCATAAAAGAGGCACACGATTCGAGAGCGAGAAGAAATGCTTTGCCTACTATATCCTCAGACCATTGCTTTTTACAAAAAAACAAATCACTCCTTCCAGAGAGAACACGAATTGCCAGCCCCGGCTCCAACGTGGAAATGTATGTTTACGTATTGGATTGGGGTAGGATGTTGGAAGACCCTCTGGGCTTCAATCTCCCGAATCCTTTCCCGAACTTTCGAAGACGAGCCGTGCCCGCATTGCCCGAGCCTGTGTCGTCCAACCCTGTACCGACAAGGCCTGTAACACCAGGGTCCGGCATTCCCGAGCTTGACTTCGACCATTCTACCGTTTCTGAGTCTGACACTCTCGAGACGGACGATGAAGACGATGATTCCGAGACGGACGATGAAGACGATGATTCCGAGTCTGACGACCAAGACGATGAGTCCGAGTCTGACGACCAAGACGACGAGTCCGAGTCTGACGACCAAGACGACGAGTCCGAGTCTGACGACCAAGACGACGAGTCCGAGTCTGACGACCAAGACGACGAGTCCGAGTCTGACGACCAAGACGACGATTCCGAGTCTGACGACCAAGACGACGGTTCCGAGTCTGACGACCAAGACGACGAGTCCGATTCTGACGACCAAGACGATGATTCCGATTCTGACGACCAAGACGATGATTCCGAGTTTGAAGATAATAGACAAGACTCTGGGTATGAGGATGGACCAGATCCCGAGTCTGACGATGGAGCCGAGCTCCTGTACAGAGGAATCATGAGGGCACTTAGACGGATTTCCACCAAGCTTCGCCTCCTCGGGCTTGAGGTTGAAAAGTATGAAGCCCGCACAGCTGTCCGTACCGAACCCGTGAATGACGTCTCCCACTCGGACGTCTCCAGCTTCGTGATTGATGTCTCCCATCTCGACGTCCACAACGAGCTGCCGCCCAAGTCCGCCGCCGTCTCCCTGCTCGCAGGCCAGCAAAACGAACTCGTACGGTGCCTTGCCTCTTTCCTCTGGTGGCTCACCGAGCGCGAGCCTACCGAGTACAGCATCCTGCTCTTCTTGTACTTGGTAGCCTGCGATTGCGTCGCCGTCCTCGCCGGTGCCGCCCTCTGCGCAACGTTCCGGGTCGTGGCCAAGGCACTACTTTCCATCGCCACGCAGCCGCTCAACGAACTTCCGTTTGCATGGCTCGATTACGCCCCATTCATCACTGTAGTCTCCGTCGCGCTGGACTGTGGCATCGCGCGCGAGTGGGAGCGGGTGATGTGGGCACCGCTACCCGTTTTCCGGCTGCGTCGCCGGTGGGCGGGGGCTCGTCGACGATTCGTCAACATGAGTTTCTCACTCTTTGTGGTACTGTCGCTCGTCCACACTGCTTTCTATATCTTCTGAATCACCGCTGCTGTTTAAGGAAGCGTAGCGGTACGAGGTTGATCTCTCGCTGCCAGCACTGCACAGGACAGTGGCGAAGCGCCCACAAAGCATCATGATAGTTTTGAACACAGTCGCTTATGCTTCGCGGTCATTATACTCAGTTTGTTTGGTAAAATGTTGTGTGTAAGGGGGAAACTTTTGGGACAAATGAGGGGGAAAGGGCTAAGGAAAAGCTGGACATGAAGAGTTTGGAAATGAGAAAAAGAAGAAGACAAAACAAATCAGTAATTGAACCAAAATATTGTTATGAAGCTCCAACGCTCAAATGAAAGCTCATGAGTGAGAAAGACAAACAGGACAGTTCCGGTAAAATACAATACTCAAAGCCACGATTCTGCAAGGAGACATATAAGCGCGCACTTTTACCCGTCGAGAGCAGATCGAAGCACGGTAGAACTTAACCGCCTAATAAGCAGCCACAAAACCGTAGTCTCAAAATCTGCCATATTAGCCGGGCGTACATCTGTCCCCCTTTTTTGCCTAATGCGCGCTGCGATCATATTACATTGAAAATACCTCAGTCTGCTCGGGCGGTGCTTCGATTCGTTAGTTGCCCCAGGACGGAAGTCGATGCCAGAATAGGAAACGCAAAAGAACCACAGCTACATGCTTGGCCAAGACAGCCTGGCAATGCCGCAACGAACCCGGGTTTTAGTCCCGTATGCTGAAAACAGGTTTCCCATTGGATGCATCAGAAACTTGTTGCGATTTGGCGTCCCCGCCAAGCTGGAGAGGGCTGAGGGTGTGGTGCTAAAGCTGGCGCTGCTGGCTATAGCTATAAGTCGACGGCCACGCAACAGCACAGTTACATTCCTTCATTCACTCGCCCTTCAATCTGCTCTTGTACGTATACTAGTGATACATCATGAGTGAAACGGCCACCATTGCCAGCAGCAACAGCGGCGGCCGTCCGGCCCTCGACCTCACCGAGACGATTCCCTTATCGCGCACGCCCAACATCCGCCTCCTCGGCAGCGCCGTTATCACCACCAGCACCACCACGACGCACGAATCTTTTCTCCTGTGCGAAAAGTTCATCTACGCCACCTCTCGCACGCCCGCCACCGCCGTCTACCACATCTCCACGCGCAACACGCGCAGCGGCAAGCCCTGGCAGCTCGCCCTCAGCCGGCTCCTCCCCAGCGAGACCCGTCTCCTCTCCTCCGCCTCCACCTCGCCCCTTCCCTTGATCAAGTACGACGACGACCTCACCCTCTACACCGGCGAGAAGCTCGCCGTCCCCATCAGCATCGGCCAGAAGCCGCTACTCTGCATTCGCGGCCGCGCCGGCAGCAGCAGCATCATCGTCGAAAAGACGCTCGGCCGCAGCCGCACGTATAAATTCTGGCGCGTGACGCCGATCCGGCGCCCGCTCAACAAGGCGGAGGAGGAGCGGATGCGAGCGCTCATGCACAAGAGGGGGTACAGGACGAGCGATGACTGGAGAAAGGAGCTGCTGTACACGGCGCAGCAGGGCAGGGCGGGCGGCGCGGCGGCGGCGACGGAGTGGACGGACGAGAGAGGCGTCGTGGTGGCTCGGGAGAGTGAAGGGCAGCTGGTGATGGGAGGGGCCGAGGCCGTGGAGGCGAGCGTGAGGGATCTTCTCGTGGCGTGCTGGGCGTCGAGAAACTTTGTGCAGTCGAGTCCAGAGAACGAGTCGACGGCCGCGTAAAAGTCAGTAGTAAGTGGCTTCAGCAAGCATATGCGATAAGCCATAATGACAAAAGACGTTGAATTGGTGGTTTGGTACATTCTTGCAATCAGTAGTCTTCTTCGTCCATGACATTTCTATCAAAAAATGCATGTATCGCCCTTCCCGCTGCCTTGCCCACCAGCGGCGCCAGCTCTTCCGGCGTCATATTGGCCACCTCCTTTACATTCTCCGTCTTGATGATAATGTTTTTGATATTCTGCGGCGTCACGCCCGGCACCACCGCCAGCATGTCCTGCGGCTCCTGGTTAAACACCTGATCTTCCGCCCGCGCGTCCTTGTCCAGGCCCGCCCGCACCGCCGCAATCGGGTCCGGCTCCGCCTCCTGCGTCTTGAGGCTCTCAAAAATCTCGGCCGTCTGGTACGGCGAGGACGACCAAATGATGCGCAGCTTCGGGAACGCGAGCGTCAGCAGCACCAGCTTGGACTGCAGGTCCGACGAAACGTTGGTCGCCGACACACTGCTCATGCTGCCCGACAGGTCCGCAAAGGGCTCGAGCGTAAACGATTTGTTCTGATCAAACTCAATCAGTAGCATCGGATTTCTGTAGTGCTGGAACATGGTCTCGGCTTGCGTAAACAGGCGCCCGTCTTTAAAAGAAGACACGAGATCGCTGATGCTCTTGCGCTCGACGCAAATGGTCGGCGAGAGGACGTAGTCGCCGACGGTCAGCATGCAGGGCACAATGACCATGGCGCGGCCGTGGAGCAGCGAGGGCAGCGAGGAGCGGAACTCGCGCACGTCGACGACGACTCGCGGCGGCTCGGCAGTGGCGGCGAGACGGCCGCCGCCGGCGATGCGCGTGTTGACGGTGCGGAGGAACGCTTCCTGCGGGTCTTGGATGCCGTGCGGTTCGACCGTCATGACGAGCGACATGCTCGCGCGCTCTTTGATGAGCCTGGTAAAGGCGTCCTTTTCGCGACGCACAGAGGCGAGGTAGCGCTGCTCCTCGACGGAGCCGCCATAGTATAAAAAGTAGACGCGGACGTTGCGGTCATTGTGCGACGAGCGGTAGACTTCGACGCGGCGGATAAACGACGCATCTGGCTCGTACATGATGATGTAGCGAGGCCTGACTTCCTCGAGCACGTGCTCATCCTGGTCACCGTCGCAGGCGTGTATGACGACCAAGTCCTGCATGTCGTAGAGCTGGTAATAATCCTCCATGTTGTCTAGCGGATCGGCAATCACGTCGTCCTTTTGCTTGGCCTCTTCTTCTGTAATTTGCACCTCGGCCATTAATTCGGCCACTTCGTTCGGTTTTTCGAAAAATTGTGAAATGCTGCCGTTTTCCGCCCGGGACATGCCGACGGCCATGTTACCGCCGCCACGCTGTCGACGACGCTTATTCGAAGGTGCTCTCCCGCCGCGCATGCCGCCGTGTCCGGGCCGAGAGTCCGTGGCACTGTTGAGCGCCTTGTTGTTTTCCGTGAACAGCGAGGCATTTACAACGGCAAACTGCCTCTTCCAGCGCAAGTAATTTCGCAAGCGGCGGCGCATCATGAAAATGGCTGATGGCTTGTGGGGGTCATCTTCGTCGTCGGAAGATTTGGTGGTGACTTTGGGTTTGACGTGCATTGTTTGTAGATAATTTCGTAATTGACGGCAGGTATCGATATTGGAGCACATTATTAGGATCGTACCGTTGGAGTCGTCTCTGACATGCGGCTCAAAATGGAGGTCGCGATCAATCTCCTCGAGTACTTCCGCAAGCAGGCTCCATTTCGGGAGCTCTTCCAAGACGGGCCGTAGAGAGTCTATATTCTCTTCTTGAGAAATTTGCTTTATGCTGGCAGAGTAAACACGTTTCCGTGCCGTCTCAAACAGGGTCTGTGCCGCATCCAGGAACAACCACGGCGATTGCGTCTGTCGTGTCGATCCTGGAGGCGGGGAATGGGCAGCGTGAATGGTGTCGAGATGCTGAAGAAACGAGACTGCATCATAGCTGACTATGTAGGCTAGTAGTCCTCGCAGAACTGTCAAGTCATTGACAATCTGTTTCGTCTTCCAGCTTACACGATGCCAGTTGGGGTCGAGCTGGCGGCGGACAATGACGTCAAAGTTTTTCAGCAGCGCGCTGTCGAGATTCCAGTCGTCCATTTCCAGACCAGGGTTGCCCTTTTTCAGCTCATGGATGCTAATCTCAACACACTCCATGATGGCGTTTTGTATATCCGTCATGTATTCAGTCATTGGCACCTCGAGCTCAATGACTTCTGCCTTTTTCTTGCCCTCGAGCGACTGCGCGACGGTGACGTGAAAGCGCGGCCACAGCGACGCCTTTTTGAGAAAGAGGTTTCGCATCATCGTGGCTAACGGAGAGAAGCCAATCGTGAATGGATCGGGATTATCGGCAAAGGCCTTCAGAAAGCCGACTTTATTCTTTTGTCGATAGACTCGCAGGATAAAGGCCTCGAGAGATGTGGCGACGATGCGATCCGCGTGCAGCACGACCAAGCCGGTGATGGTCTCTGGGCTCAGAAGCGCCGTCAACAAGTCAACCACTAGTATTCGTGACGTTATGCTGAAAATGCCACCGGCGGCATACATCTTTTCGCGGGCGCCAACGCTCTGAAAGTCGGTGTTGACGACGGTGAGGCCGCGAGCCTTGGGCGACGCGCTG
Source organism: Beauveria sp. IMV 00265 (assembly GCA_001931865.2). Classification (NCBI taxonomy): domain Eukaryota; kingdom Fungi; phylum Ascomycota; class Sordariomycetes; order Hypocreales; family Cordycipitaceae; genus Beauveria; species Beauveria sp. IMV 00265. The sequence goes on from MSJG02000417.1 coordinate 20,579, forward strand.
ATGGCGGCGTGCTCGGCCAGGGCTTCGCCAATCCAGCCATTCTCGCGGTCCTCTGCGCCTACAATGACGATGAGGTTATTCCCGGCCGCGTCGTACGAGTGCAGCAGGTTGGTGACGAGGCGCATGAGGCCGAGGCCGCGGGCGAGCACGACGAGCTCATCTTCGGAACGGAGCTCCTGGAAGAGCGCCTGCTGGTATTCCTGGGACCAATCAGCGGGGGTGGAGCTGGAGAGCAGACTGAGAGTCAACAAACCAGGGGCAGTGAGAGCTTCACTGGTTGGGGCGCATTGTTTGTCGACATTCGGCGCGGTGCGTTTGAAGATTTGGCATGTCGAAGCTTGACGAGGATCTTGAGGATGGCAGCTTTGGGACATTTTTTTTAGCGGATGCTTCAGCGTGTTTAGTGCATCTTGGAAGCCAAATTGGCAATCTTGGTTGTGCTTTAGTGGATGCTTCAGTGGATGCTTCAGTGAATGAGCCACTACAACTTGACTAGATTCTACCCCGCCGTTGATTTATAGGCGTGAGCAGCACCCCGCACTTCACGATTTGACGAGGGACGTAATAATGTAAGACATGCATCGCAAAATAAGTCAAGTGGTGAAAGAAGCGTAAAGATCAACTTCATTAAAGCTATTGTATATATATAGTGCCGCGTGGGCCATGTTCAGCGACGCGCCGGCATCGTCGTGTCTCGTTAGTCGTTTGGCCGTATCGTGACATCATCGCCGTCGCAGGACAACAGAACTCTACTTGTTGAGTTCGGTCTTGCGCGCGTCGCGGTCCTCCCTGCTGCCCTCTTCTTCGGGGACATCCTTGACAATGGCAGGGCCGTGGGCCTTGTGGGCAGCAAGTTCGGGCTCGACCTTGTCCTGGATGGGCTGGATGGAGAATTGCTTCTCGCCCTGGTCTTGTTGTTAATGACGATGATGTAGGGGAGACGAGAAGGAGAATTCGTCGTACCTCGTTCTTCTTTTGGTCCTTGGAAGAGTCCATAATGTGTGATGAGATGGATTTCAGAGTTGAGTTGATATGCGACGTGTGTTGTAGAGATGAAGTTGGGAGCGAGTTGTCAGTCAACAGTCAGTGTAGAGTCTAAATAGACTGCCACATTTGGGGGGCATAGCAGCAACGTTTGAGATGGCCAAGATGACGTTGACTTTTGCCCCAAAACCAAGCTAATCGTCTCCGCTGAGCAAGGTTTTGTTCCATGGAGTCAACAAGTGCTGTCACCAGCTGGCCAGTTTCGTCAGCTACCACACGGCCAATTGTCTTGTTGGATCTGGTTTGCTCAGAGGATAGTTTATCTGTGGGCAACCCTCTGATGTCATTTGCGCCGCTGCCCTGGGCTGCCGGCATGATGATGGACATGAACTTGCAGCTGCATATTCGTTTTCCTAAACGGGTATTCCCATGTCGCCTTCAATTGTTTCCCTCTCCTGTGAGAGTCGCAGTCCGTCACTCAACCGCGCACATTTCTTGTCTTCTTGCACAAGAGGTTAATCTAAATTGTCGCTTGACCTTTAAATGTTACCATGTCCTCCCACATTGTTTCAAGTGATGCTTGATTTTAATAGGGCCGCGTAGTCTCCCTGTGGCGTCACCATGCAACCCAGCCTGCGCCAATTCGCCCCTCGCTACGCTGCTGCAGTAGCAGAGCTCCCTGAGCGATATCGCTTCCATCATATCCAGTTACAGACAATTACGCATCACAAATTCACAGCTGACTCACTCGACACGCACATCCACGCACAACTTGCGCAAAATGAGCCAATTTTGAACGCGTGGCCGTAGGGCCGGCCAATCAGGCTCCAACGCCATCTCAGCCGCATCTGCGGTATCCGCTCGTCTCGAAATATCGACAATAGAGTCTTGCAACTTTACCACTATTAGACTCCACCAGGTAAGGCTGGGGACACGAATACAGCAGACGAATCGCCATCGAATCAGGAAAAGCGTTGCAAAGAGGGGTGATGCCCTATCAGGCTGTGATGCGGAGCCGGTCTTCGTAGTCCGGGGCCCGGTCAAGCAATAAAACGCCCAAAGCCAAGCCTAGCTTTTCATTTGCTTGACCTTGGGTTCCCGAGTCGCTACAAGATTAATGCATTGAAACGTCAATTAGATCCGCAAGCATGGAGTCTTGCGATACGCAGTTTGGCCCTCGTGTCGACACAGTCTGTCGGTCGTTTGACTTTACGCTGTATTTCGAAGATGCCATCTTAAGCGCAGTCCCGAATGCCATATTCGTCTTGATTGCCATGTTCCCATTGATCAGTCTCCTACGCCAGCCAAGTATTGTCAAAAGCTCTTACCTACTTGGCTTGAAATTGGTACTGTACCGCCCTTACCCACTCTACTACAGTGGCTTACACCGCATCAGATCGTCTTTTCCATCCTGGTCGTTTTTCAAGCCGTGTTTCTAGGACTGCGAGTCAGAAACGAAAACTTGCATACCAGAGCTTCCATTGCCGCCGACATATTGTCACTGGTAGCCACAGGCGCCGCAATTGCCCTGTCATGGCTTCAGCACCATCGATCCGAGCAGCCGTCCACGACTCTCACCCTTTACTTGTCTGCACTTGTTCTGCTTGACACTGCCCGAGTCCGTACGTTGTGGTTGATGCCCAACAGTTCGGCTGCATCTTCCATCAAGACGGTCGCTTTGCTACTCACCGCTGCGACCCTGGTGCTTGAGTCGACTGGCAAGAGAGCCAGCCTGCGTCAGCCGGAAAAGCTCGCGCATTCTGGCCCGGAACCTTTCATCGGGTTCTGGAGTATAACCGGATATGTCTGGGTCCTGGGAACCCTTACTCGTGGCTACCGCAATTTTCTCTCCGTCGAGGACTTGCCCGAGCTCGACTACCGCATCTCGGCAGACAAGCTACACCACAAGCTACAAAGTCACTTGAAAAATGGTTAGTAGTCGTGGCCATGTGCCGATCCAGGGAAAACAATTTGCTGATTTGTAGTAGCCCATTTATTCAAGAAGAATGCGTTTGTCGCAGCTTGCGCTCGCGCTTCTGCCTCGTCCTTCATATTGGCCGTTATCCCCCGCCTCTTCTTGGTCGGATTCAGATTTGCCCAGCCCTTCATGATCACAAACATGCTAGAATTCATCGGCGACAGAAGCGCCCCGCAAAACATTGGCAACGGGCTGATTGGCGCATATGCTCTCGTGTACGCCGGCATGACTGTAAGTAGCACCATCGTCACGATGCTTGTTCGTATCGCAACTAATCTATTCAGATCTCCATGGCGTTGTATCGCTACTACTCAAACAGGTTCATCATTGCACTTCGTGGCGGCTTGATCTCTGTCATTTATCAGCACACGGTTGAGGCGCGTGGCCTTGACCTTGGTGATATCGACGGCCTGACCCTCATGGGCGCTGATGTAGAGCGCATCTCGACTGGCTTTCGAACAATTCACGAGATATGGGCGTCGCCCATTGAGATCATCATTGCCGTCTATCTGCTTCAAAGACAGATTTCTGTTGCCAGTGTTGTGCCAGGTCTTCTCGTTCTTGGTAAGTTGAGGGCGTTGATTGTCCTGTCAATGTTTTTGAACTGTCTTCTAATACCCGCCTTTGTAGCCTTTGTCTTGTTAACCTTTGTTGTTGCTTCCCTTGCCAAAAAGTACCAGAGAGCATGGATCGAAAAGGTCCAAGAGCGACTGCGTCTCACCACAAACATGCTCGCCAACATGAGGACTGTCAAGATGCTAGGCCTCAGTCCTAGGATGTTTTCCGTCCTCTACAAGGCGCGAGACGTTGAGATTGAGACTTCCACGCGCTATCGATGGACATTGATTGGGCAAATATTCTTTTGTGAGTACTTCAATTGCATCTTTACCTTTTTTGCTCCCTCTTTACTAACCTCTATAGCTAATGCGCCATTGATGTTTGCGCCCGTCGTCACATTCATCGTCTTTGTTGCGATAGCCAACGCCCGTCACGACAACTCGTTTCTAGCTGGCAAGGCATTCACGTCCTTGTCACTCATTTCACTTTTGACGGAGCCTACCTTTCTGTTGATACAAGCTATTCCCAGCGTATATGAATGTCTCAGCAGCTTCGACCGAATGCAAGAATTCTATCGGCAGCCCATACATCCCGGGCTGCTGCCCAAAGCAGGCGATGCACCTAGTACAGAAGATAAAGAATCTGATATTTCTCAGGATCAGCCTCTTGTTAGATTTGTCGACCAGGATTTTGCCTGGACTGAAACTAGTTCGGCCGTGCTCAAGAATCTCAATGCCTCTATTCGCAAAGGACGCTTCACAGCCATCGTGGGCCGTACTGGCAGCGGGAAATCGACCTTGCTTGAGAGCATACTCGCAGAGACAGCCGATCTTGGTGGATGTACGGAACGCAGGTTTACCTCTGCGGCCTATTGTTCCCAGGTTCCGTGGCTGGTAAACGGCACCCTCAAGAGCAATATTATATACGACTCCTCGGCCCCAGCTGATGAGGAATGGTATCAGACCGTCCTGGCAGCCTGCGGACTCGAGAATGATATCCAAAATCTAGCGGCGGGCGATCTAACGGAAATTGGCGACAGCGGCAGCAAGCTGAGCGGCGGCCAGAAGCAGCGAGTAAGCCTCGCACGCGCCGTCTATTCACGACAGCAGGTCATCTTGCTCGACGACGTCTTTAGCGGCCTGGACAATGCCAACATTGCCCACATATCGGAGAAGCTCTTTGGCTCGGAGGGGCTCTTGCGCAGAAATCGATCGACCATCATCCTCGTCACTCACTCCAAGTATGTCATGATGATGGCCGACGACGTCTTGGTTGTTGACCATGGGACTATTGCGGAATCACGGAGCGTGTCGTCGCTGCAGTCTAGCGACGGCTTCTCATCTGGATTCCAGATTGAAGAGTCTACTATTGACACTGATGCGGAAAGCCAACAAGACGGGCGGATCAACAAGATGCAAAAAGACGGTGCACAAGAGACGGCCGAGATTTCTGCACTCAACGAGGAGGCTGCAGACCTCAAACGCACACACGGAGTGCCTTCTGTCTATCGCTACTACATGCACTCCTCCGGATACATCAAGGTGATTCTCATGCTTTCCGGCGCCGCCTTGTACATATTCTGCAGCGAATTTGGCATCGTCTGGATTGATCTTTGGTCATCCGCCAACGCCAACCATCCCGGCCACGCCAAAAACGGCATGTACCTTGGCGTCTACGCTGCGTTGGGAGCCATTTCCAGCGCTCTTCTCCTGTTTCTCTGCTGGCTGGTGTTTATCAACATAATCTCCGTGTCCTCGCGGAACCTGCACACGGACCTCTTGAACGCCGTCATCCGCGCTCCGCTGCTCTTCTTTCTGGAGACCGACGCCGGCAACATTACGAACCGGTTCAGTCAGGACATGGAGCTCATCGGCATCGAGCTTCCCGTCATCATCGTCAATTACCTGGCCGCTTTGTTCGAGTGCATCGCCAAGATGCTCCTCTTGGCCGTATTCGGACGCTACCTGACGGCGTCCCTGCCCATCTTCCTCGCCACCATTTACATCATCCAGCGCATATATCTCCGCACGTCGCGTCAGGTCCGGTTGCTTGACATTGAAGCCAAGGCACCCGTCTATCTGCAGTTTCTCGAGTCCAAGAATGGGGCGGCCACACTGCGTGCGTTTGGATGGCAGCATTCGTGCCAGTTGGCCCTGCAGAGACTGCTCAATCGCTCCCAGAGGCCAGTGTATCTTCTCTTCTGCATACAGCAATGGCTCGCACTAGTCTTGGATGCTCTTGTATCTGCTTTGGTCTTGATCCTGATTGCTATTGTAGTCACCTGGCGAGACAAGTTTTCCCCGGGGAGCGTCGGTGTGTCTCTGGTCACCGTGATGACTTTCAACTCTTCACTGACGCAGCTGATTAAAATGTGGACTTCACTTGAAACCTCGATCGGTGCCGTTGGCCGCATCAAGGAGTTCAAAGACAATACTGTGCCCGAGGAGGAAGAGCTGGGCATATTGCAGCCACAGAGCCCTCCGCCAAACTGGCCCGTCAAAGGCAATATCGAGTTTCGAAACGTAGTCGCTTCGTACAAGTAAGGAACAGTTTGAGTTTGAACAGCTCAACCGGCTAACATGTGTACAGGGAGGTTGGGCCGCCCGTTCTCAAAGGTCTAACGCTGTCGATCAAGTCTGGCGAAAAGGTCGCCATTTGCGGCCACTCTGGCAGTGGCAAGACGTCGCTCATTCTGAGTCTTTTGCACATAATTCACATCACTGGTGAGCTCATAATAGACGACGTCGATATCCACAACTTGGTGCCTAATGAGCTGCGTGCTCTCATCAATATTGTGCCCCAAGAGCCTTTCTTGATGCCCGGCTCAGTACGCCAAAATGTCGACCCATTCGAAGTCGCAGAAGATGCCGCCATCATGGCATCTCTTAAGCGTCTCGGCCTTTGGGATCGCATCGAAGCAGCTGGTGGCATCGGTGCCGACATGCCCCTCGCTTCCTGGTCCGTCGGTGAACGGCAGTTGATTTGCATGGCCAGAGCCATGGTGAGAAAGAGTCCGATTCTAATCCTCGATGAAGCTACAAGCAGGTACGTTGTGCGGATCTTTGGTCTGTTATAGCGATAAAAGACCTTACTAATAAGATGACAGTGTCGACCACAAGACGGAGGAAATCATGCAAGAAGTACTAGAGACTGAATTTGCAGGCAACACTGTGCTTTCAGTGGTGCACAGGCTGGGGTATATTGAGCGGTATGACAAGGTTGCAGTCTTGCAAAAGGGGGAACTGATGGAGTTTGATGCGCCGGGAACGCTGCTTTCTCAGCCGTTGACGATGCTGGCGGCAATGAAGAAGGCGGGAACACGAGGTTAGCTCATCAATGTTGGTCATTATGCCCATTTTGGTGATATTTTGGCTCTTAAATCATCATTGACATTGATTTTGACTACCTCGACGATGAATGCTCGCTCTTGGTGATGACTTCCAGAACATTACGGTCTGCGATACTTGTAAGCCTTTGCGTGAGCCTTGAGGCTCAATTGGAAGACATGATCAACTGCAGGGCTAGGAAAGGACCAGGAAGAGTCACTGATGAACATTTCTGCACGATAGCATCAATTGCTTTTACTTTTAGCTAGAAAAATACAGCACTATTGATCAAGCGGAGATCAATACTGAACATCAGTTATTGATGACTTTTGATGGTTGCCGAGCCCCGCGCCACGCGTCTTGTATAAATAGCATATCCGCCTTGACCAAGCCTGCGCATGCATTCTGCATGATCAACTGTGGCACCAAGGCAAGGGTGCGCTGAGGGGTTAGGGGTACCTAGAGGTCACGCCAAGTCAAGCTGACAGTTTCAGATGCAGTCCTGACAGATTTTGGAGAGAAGATCGGATGACTTGGCAGCTTAGCTATCCAAGGCACACAGATACTGGCATCGAGTCAAGACCGGGGCAGACGACATTGCGAGTAGTGGCAAAACCAATAATGTGTAAAATTAAAAAGTAAAGCATGCAAAGCCTACTACCTAAAATCTTGAGAGCTTCGGTTTGGCTATATTACATGTTCATTTCCGCCTTGCATGCAGAGGTATCATAGAGAAGCTCATGAGCGCGTGGAAGAGGTATCAAATCGAAACGTCGACGAGAAACAGCGGTGAGTCGTCAAGAAGAATAAAGTGGCCGTCAACGCCGAGTAAGCGTAGACAATAGAGAATGGCGCGCGGATTTGGGGCGGCCATAGAGTCCAGGGCGACGATAAAGTCGAGAGCGGCAATTCCAAAAGCGACAATCAAGGCAAGTATCTCGCTATACATGACTCCCCCCTACTTTCCGCCGTCCGCCGCATTTTCCGCAGGTCAGGCAGCTGATGATGATGGCGAAAAAGGCGAGGATAGCATCGAGAATGGCCTTGCAAATGGAAATGACGCCGTGCACAATGGCCATGATGCAGCCAGCAATGGCATTAAATATCGACTGAATCTAAACAGGCAAAAAAAAAAAAACTTCATTAGCACCAGGGGGGAAAACGAAAAAAAGCGTACGCGCCAGCCCGTCTTTGCAAATAGAGCCCAGACTAGAATTTAGCTTTGGAGCGGGAGAGCCACTTACACAAGAAATAACGGCTCCCATGGTGACGGTTTTGGTCAAGTTTGGTGTTTTGTGGGCAAATCGGTTGTGAAGAGGAATTCGGGGTTGGATGAGACGAAAAGAGAAAAAGGTCGCGACAAACACGAGAAAGCGGGTGTTGTTATGATTTTAATAACAAGAAAAAAAAAGGTAGCTGCGAGTGTCGATATCCTGACGTCACGATTCGCAAACGCCTTGTCTCATGATACACGAGAAATTTGACCAGGGGGTGCCCAAATGATCGGCACGGCCCAATGGCCTTTCGATGAACGGCATTCAGAACACGTGCTTCTCTTTATTTATTCAGGTGGCGAAAGCTTACACATTGTGCATAGGCGACAGCCGAATATTATACAGTAATTTATGTCAACATGCAACATGTCGGAGCTGAGTATGTATACAATGTGTATACGAGGGCAGCCACAATATTATACAGAGTCCATGTGTCAACAACTCGGAGCTGAGTGTATGTAAAAGAGAATTTCCCCCCCAAATTAATAGTAACCCATGATTTGCCTCTTGTGTCCAGAAATTCCAAACGCCATCTATATGCTGCACAGAGATTGTCCCCCTTCTCCCAAATCAACATGATGATAGTACAAAGAGTTGCGTAGTAAGCAATTGGCTTCACCAGAACCACGACCTCTTCTTCGGTGCCGTCTTTTGCGAGTGCAACCTGCGCAGCATCTCGCGGTTCCTCGAGTCCAGCAGGCCCATGGCGCCCTCGTCTTGGTAGTGCGGGTAGCCGCGCGGCAGGCCCGGCAGCCGCTCATTGCTCATCATCTTGATGCGCTGCACGCGCCGCAGCCTGGTTAGCCCGTACCAGCACACGATGAGCGAGCAAACCGTCGACGTCACCGTCACCGCCGAGAAGCCCCAGTTCGTGTCCTCGATGAAGTTCTCCAGGTTCATGCCGTACAGGCCCGCGAGAAAGGTGCCCATCGCGAGGCCGAGCGTCCCGACGCTGAATTTGAGTTCGAGCAGCATGAGCGAGTTGCGGTTGGCGTCGAGGATGGCGCGGACGCTGCGACTGGTCAGCCTGGTTGTTCTTGCAAGTATTAATGATGTAAAACGTACATTTCTTCCGTGTTTCGAATGCCAGAGACGAGATTGCCCGCCTCTTGGACAATTTCGTCCGCAATTTTATGATATGATTCCAGAAGCATCTCCACTTCAGTATGGTCATCGGCCGCTCTCACTGACTCGGCCTTCTTTTCTGACAAATACATGTCTCCCAGATCATCGTCCGCTTCCAAAAGCTCCTCGATCGCATCTCGGACCAGCTTGGCCTTTTGCTCAAATGTGCTGATGCGCTTAGACAAAATCAGCAGAACACGTAGCTTTTGCCGATCAATGTCATCTTCGAGCTCGCTAAGGATATGCATGACAGGCTCGCGCACCGCCTCAAAGTCGGCCTCCATCTCCGACGTGACCGACGTAAGCACCGCTTCCAGCGCGCGGAACTCGTACGGCAGGCCAGGCGACCCGGTAGGGTTCTTTTGCTGCAGCTTGCCTTGCAGGTCGTACATGAACGCTGACTGGGGATACGATGTCTTGGAGCCGTAAATGTCAAACAGAAGCACGCGGTCGCTCTTGATGAGCACCTTGAGATGCAGCAGGTTGAGCAGGATCGCTTCAGGGCGGATGAGTATATGCGGCAAATTCGACGAGTCAATCTTTCGCAAGTCTCGCGGCAACAAACCGTACTGAATACCGTTAGCTTTGTCTACGAAATAGTTTCTCTCGACGCAGCGTTGTGCGTACCTTGGCAATGAGCTCCGACTTTTTGAACTCGCCGTCGACGAGAATCACTTGCCCGTGCTCGTCCACCTCTGTGCAGCGCAGCCGCGGCTCCGCCGCCGCCTTGGCCGTCATGACCCGGCGGCTGTTGAACATGGATCCGTGCTCGAGCTCCTCGTGGCCAGGGAGGTCGTCGGGCTTGAGCGGCTTGAAGCCGCGCCGCGCCGCCATGCCCCAGAGCCTCTCCTGCCAAGAGCTGGCAGGGTCGCTGGCGGCGCGGCCATCCTTTCCGGGGGTCTTCCGTCCGCTCAATTTAGTCGTCGAGTTGATTTGCCGACGCTGCTGCTGCTGCTGTGGTTGTGGGCGCGGGGACTCGCCAAAAGGCCACAGTGACGCCTGAAGCGCAACGGGTTGTGACGACATCGTCAGCTCGGACGATGCTGCGCACAACTGTGTGTCTGTATTGTATAATCGAACGCGGTTGCAGACGCGGGCGCCGCTCGCCTTGGTGCATCGGCCATGGCTCGGGGTGAAAAAGGCCGTCTCGGACTGCGTGCGCAGGAAGCGCAGGAGGGTGCGCGACGGCACAGGGGATCGCATGGCGCGGTCAGTTGGTACGCTACTGTGCTGCAGCGGCCGCGCAATATAGTGAGACGGTCTTCATAGAGACTGCCGGCAAGCAACGGAAAGGGAGCTCGAGATTGCTCGCCTGGTTGACCAAACGACGGGAGCGGATGGAGATGTCGTCGGCGTTCGAATGCTCATTGAACTTTTTTGGCAACCAAAAATTATGGCGCGTGCACGGGCCACCTTGATCTCCAGTCCGCCACTGCATCTCAGCGACTTCTTTCTTATATAAAACTCATGATGTAAATTTTTTTCTATTTATCCAGGATATCAAGTACAGTTTTCTTGCTTTGATATCGATATTTCTTAAACATCCGAGTCTAAATACTCTCAACTCGGCGACGATGCTGCCTTGACACGTCGCCACATAGCATCGACCAACCCGAGGTCACTTTGTCGCAGATGCATGCATATTCACCACCATTTTTTCTGCACCTTTGTCCTACGTCAGCCTCGTCCTGGGGGTCCTTCTAGCCATGCCACCCACGCCTATCCGCATCAGGGGCAAACGCAAGGCATCCTCCTCGGCCGCCACCAGCGCCTCGTCCACGACGACGACGACGACGACGCGGCCCTCAAAGATGCTGCGCTCCATCCAGGACGTCAAGCACACGCGACAGCTGCAGCCGCGTAGCAGCCTCGACCGGCTACCTGCCGAGACCCTGGAGAGCATCTTACTCTACAGCGGGAGCGTGGCGCTGCCCCGCGCCAGCCCCGTCATCGGCGCCAAGCTGTCGTCGCGCGTGACGCTGCTGCGCTTCTTCATCTGGGGCTTCCACGACACGTGGGACCAATGGTTCGGGATCCCCTTTGACAAGGTCCTCGAGGGCCCGCGCGCAGAGGACGAGGGGAAAGGGTGTCGGACGCCGCAGGAAGCGAAATACTTTCCTTGCGATGGCGACCCAGAGCTTCAGGTACGGCGTTTGTCTTTTTCTCTGGCTTCACTTATTTCTCCGTCTCGCTCGTCAGTCACTGATCAACTATCCCGCAGAGCGCCCTTCTTGAGCTCCCTTGGGTCGACATTGACTTTATCCTCCACGCTCAGCAAACGTGGGCAGACACCTACGCCCGGCACCGCTGGTACGAGCCGCCGCTTGGCGTCCCTCACATCAACGACGGCGCCTTTGACGCCGTCTTTTCCTTCAACTGCGTCTGGCGTCATTTTTGCCGAAACTGTGACAACCCGCACCGCACTGTCGTGCGCAATGTGCATCCCAACGTTCGCCTGCCGCTGACGCTCGTCAGCGGGCCGTGGGACGCGGAGCGCACCAGGCGCCTGTTCTGGCTCGTCCGAGGGGGCGTCAACCTCGAGGCGCGGGATAGCGCGACGCGCAGCCTCCCGTGGGAGTACCACCTCGATTTCTTGCGCAATGCCGTCGTGCGCGCCGAGACGCCCAACGAAATTGCCTACAGGCTGCTTCGAGATCAGTGCGATTTGATGCGAGTACCGCCAGACCTACTGCGGAGCGAGCGCGACGCCCTGGTGAAGAGGTTGCAGCGGAAAGGCGAGAGTGAACCGCCGGTGGTTGTGTTGCTGCAGGACGCGCTCGAGGATATCAATTACAAGCTCGACCTGCGCTCATCTAGCAGTCATAAGTAACTGCGGCGACATGTTATCTTCGTCATATAGACATGGTTATCACAGACATGAATTAATGAACACATCAAACGGGAAAAACGATACAGGAAAACAGATAGATTTGGTCTACTAGCGCCTAGGTAAGACGTTCCCTAAACGTGCCTCTTAATCGAGGCAAGTATTAAATACAGGCTAGGGGCAACAGACGGCATTCAAAGACGCGAGTCCAATAAACCGATGAAGAAGAAGAAGAAGAGACGGGGGCCACCCCAGAGAGTAAATCCAAAATACCAAAAGAGATGCTTTCTATCATGAGATCAGACACACAAAATAAAAAAATGACTATTAAACCCAATTTTTCCTTACCCATGTTGCTGCGTTTCTTTACAGGAGGAAGATCTGAGCAGCGACGAGCGCAACCAGACCGGCGGCGACGGACGAAGCACCACCTGTCACGACGGGCGTGGAGGGCTTGACGACGGAAGCCGAGGGGACGCTGGTGCCGCTGGGAGGGCAGTCGGGGCCGCCAGGGCACTTGTTGTGCTCGGCAGAAGGAGCAGGGCAGTCGGGACCGCCGGGGCACTGGCTGCCACTGGGACGCACAGGAACGACGGTGAGGGTGGTCTCGGGGATCACAGACACGGTCTTGACGAGGGTCTTGTGCATGGTGGTAGTGGTGGCAGGGGACCGGAGGGCTGCTGGCCGGAGGGCTGCTGACCACCGGCGGGCTTACCAGCGGGCTGTTCGCCAGAGGGCTGCTGGCCGGAGGGCTGGTTGCCGGAAGGCTGCTGGCCGGAGGGCTGCTGGCCGGAGGGCTGCTGGCCGGAAGGCTGCTGGCCAGAGGGCTTGTTGCCGGAAGGCTGCTGGCCAGAGGGCTGTTGGCCGGAAGGCTGCTGGCCAGAGGGCTGCTGACCAGAGGGCTGCTGACCACCAGGAGTCTTACCAGCGGGCTGAGTCGGCTGAGGAACATCAGTGACGGGGCAGACAGTCGTCGACACGAAACGGGTCTCGGTCGTCACCTGGCCAATGGGGCAGTTGGGGACGCTGGGCGGGCACTTGGTGATAGTGTACGTCTGGGTGGTGTACACGGTGCTCGTGGTCATCTCCTGGGCGGGCTGGCTGGGGGTGGCGGTAGGCTTGGGAGCCTCGTCGGTCTTGGTGACGGGGCAGACAGTCGTCGACACGAAAATGGTCTCAGTCGTCACATGGCCAATGGGGCAGTTGGGGACGCTGGGCGGGCACTTGCTGATGGTGTACGTCTTGGTGGTGTACACGGTGCTGGTGGTCATCTCCTCAGTAGGCTGGCTGGGCTTGGCGGTGGGCTTGGGAGGGAGGTGGTTGGTCTTGGTGACGGGGCAGACAGTGGTATAGAGGGCAATGGTCTCAGTGACGACGCGGGCGGGGCAGTTGGTCACGGAGGGGGGACAGTCGGTGATGGTGCGGGTGGCGGTCGTGTAGACGGTGCTGGTCGTCATCTCCTGCGAGGTGGTGGTGCTGTTGCTCCAGGGCGCCACGGTGACGGGAGGAGTGGTGGTGGCGGCGCCGGAGGAGTGGACGAGGCTGGAGTGCGAGCCCGAGGGAACGGACGCCGTGCCAGACGTGGGAACAGCAGTGCGAGAGCTGCCGGTGCCGCTGAGCTGGACAGAAGAGCTAGAGCGAGTGTTGCCGGTGCCGGTGAGCTTGACAGAGGAGTTGGAGATGGTGGTGGGCAGGGCAGAGCTGGTGCTGTTGCTGCCGGTCGGGACAACAGTAGAGTTGATGGAAGACGAGGTCGAAGTCAAGACGGTCGAGGTGCTGTTGCTGGTCGAGATGGGAATGCTAGAGCTGGACGAGGTGCTAATGGTCGCGATGCTGGAAGAGCTGGTCGTCGTGGTCGTCGAGATGCTAGTAGTGCTCAAGGTCGTAGAGGTCTTGGTCGTCGTAGTGGTGGTGGTATGGTCACCGCACTTGCTGAGAATGTCCTGGACGTGCTCGTTGAAGGACTTGCCGTCGATAATGTTGTTCTTGCCGGTCCACATGTCCCAAATGGAGATGCCGCCAAACGAGGAACTCTTGGCAATCGGGCAGATGATCTTCTCGAGATCCTTGGGAGCGACGTAGCCGCCGCCTTTGGTATCGGCAGGGACACCGACAAAGAGCTTGGCGTTCTTGCTCTTGTCGCTCGCGGCGATGATATCTTCCCACGTCTTGTAGTTGAAGCCGCCACTCTTGAGTTCGCAGCCGGCATTGTTGTAGAACTGGATGAAGAGAGCGTCGAACTGGGTCTTTTGGATCATCTCCTTCATGGAGAACCACGCGTCCGAGGTAGGGCACTGGGGCGCACCGGTGATGATAACGTCCTTGCTGAGGGTGCGGAACTGGTCGGCCATGGCGATCCAAGGCTTGTTGTCAAAGTGCTTGCCGTGAACAATGGGAAGCTCCAGATCAAAGTCGAAACCGTCAATGGCGCTGCGCTCTTTATCGCTCTTGTCAAAGGGACGAGGGCCCTTCCATTTGGGATCGTAGGGACCGAAAGCACCCCAGAGGAAGTTGGCGAAATCACGGCCGTTCTTCTCAGTGGTGACGCGGTAGTCGGAGGTATCCTCGTTCCACACACCGCCAATGGAAAGGAGCATCTTGACGCCCTTGTCACGGCAGTACTGGAGATCCTCGATGATGGTACCGCAGTG
>MSJG02000418.1:0-23682 GCA_001931865.2 Beauveria sp. IMV 00265
GTGCGGGTGTTGCTAGGAAACTCGACAATGCAGTTGTTGGGCGATGGGGCGAGTTAGTGTCATCCTTGCTTGGTGAGGTAGACTGCATTTCGATTCGTTGGTGGATATGGATACGCGTGATCGGATGTTGCATGGACGCGATTCTGGCGTTCAGAGGGTGCTACCATGCCGGCCATGCCTAGTTCGGCTTAGCGCCGGTAGGATGGGAGTGTTGCCTTGGCCAGACGCTGCTTTGGGGCTGGGTCGGCAACAGGCATCATACCCTATATATCAACGACGTCAACAGCTCAATCCACGAATCAGTGAAATGGGTTGATGTATTATGTAATCGGACACGAGATTGATTGAGTTGAGTTGACGTCGGTGGTCAATTTGGTCAACCCGGTTGAATTACGTTGAGTGGTTTGCATCCTTGCGCACGTGTGCAAAAATCTTCCCAGGGCAGCCGCCACATTCTACGATCCCACCAGCAAAACATCCGGTGCGGGAACTGGCAAGATTTCCAAGGTCTATCAAAGCGGCGACTGCGTGAACAAGCAGGACTACTTTACTTCCAAAGTTAGCAAGGGCGTCTATGTTGAAGCTGGGTTCACGTAATAGCAAAAGGTACACCTGCATACCTGAGTCAACGCTTCATAGATGGATGTCCAACACACCTCCTAGCGAACACAATACTTTTTTGGCTTATAAGAGTCTGGTTAAGAGATTAAAAATGTATTTAGAATAGGAATATTGGCAAAAAAAGTGCTTATGGTGTAGATTCTTTATAGTTTATAGACGAATTGAGATTACTCACCCACAATAATTTGGCTTGCTTCTACTCGGTCTCCAGGCGCTAAATAAACGCCTTACCTATAGTATCGTTTCAGCCCTCCTCCGGCGGTTAGCTAGGAAGTGAAAGTGGTAGTTTCTAGGCTACTACAGCTTCAGCGGCTGCGACGAGTCCTGGTCCACTATTATGACGGAATCGGGCAATAAATTCATCGCGGCTGCAGGTATCTACTCTGCAAGTAAAGCTTATGCAGTACATTAAGAATGCTAGATAATGCTCCCTGTTTTCTAACTTGCCTTCCGCGACGTATTTTCTGCGATTCTATGAAGGCTTTACTAAGTTTATAGTTATGTAGTGGCTCTCGACATACAGCTGGAGCTATTCCGATACGTAACAATGCTAGAAGGCACTCATGCTTCTCAAAAGCAATGTTGCTAATATTCGTATCACGAACCTCGTCATAATTGGGGCGAAGTACATGGCCGTGATGGACGGCAAGGGTTTCCCCGTCGTTGATAATTGTAACGATATAGTCCACCTGAAGTGGTCACAGATTAGCATCCTTGATGTTGGGGGGATACGGTAGTCGCTTTGACGATTATGTCTGAATCGGCCCTAAGATATGGAAAACGGATCAGCCAAAATTGACTCGTTCTCTGCCCTATAAAGCCATTATAACTCCTCAGATGGGCGTGACAAGTACTGTGAACTACCCCTTCATCACCGTCAGCCAGGGAACATGGACCAGCACCATCACATAAGCACACTAACCATCACGGAGTAGATATTTGAGGCTGTCACAGGGACCGGAGGCAGTGCTGGCAAAGATAAATGCGCTGTAGAAACCAGCCTTGGTTCGGGGGCAGTGCCAGCGCTCTAGGTGGTGACGATAGCGACATTGGGAATCTATGGGAAGCAGGATCTCATGCCATTCTCCCATAAACACCGCTACATTAGTAACATGGTTAATAAACCCAACTCAAACCTTTGCGCTCTGACGATTTGTTTAAGGTGATCCTCAGAGCAACAAAGTCAATTGTCATAACAGTGGCGAAGACACGGAAGATGAGCGATGAATGAAAGCAAGATCAAGGGTTGACTCTCAATATTCCGTCATACTGATGCGTAGGACGCCGAGCTATGTCATGGCTGCCTGAGATGGCTTTTGTGCGCCTCCGGCTTGCGCAAACAGAGATGAGTGGGATTTCTCGCGTTCCTATAGCGGAACCTGCAATAGTTCTCAGCATCTATTGCATGCGGTGGGTATTCTAGCAGCAGTCGCAACGAGAAAAGGCAAAAATTGAAATGGAGGCTACTTCTAGCCAAAAATGGCACCGGCTAATAGTTTTTCCTCGTCCCCCACAGCCAAGTACGATGGTACTATCAATGCTATCTCCTGACAGCTGATGGGGATTAGCAAAATGGAAGCTATCGTTTCCACATCAGAGGTTTTACTGGATGGGAAAGTGCGTCGACGAGGAGGCCGTCGCTACCGTCACGAGGCTCCCGCGCGCCTCTACTGGCCTCTCGCAGGCGTCTTCCCTGCTGGTATATCCGTCATGAGGACCCCTCAAAGCGGCCTGGACGAGCTCGAATTCTTTCAGAATCCCGACGGTACTTGGCATGGGATTGCATCGTTACCTCTGACTGAACCCCCAGTCTCCTCTGTCGAGACTTCCCTCCGCTTCCTGAACGAGTGGGAACGCAACTGGGCAGAACGGCATGGGAGGTGGTGTAAAACGGCTGAGTATGTTACATACGGAGAACTTTGCGACGAGGATCGACCTTACTCGAGTGAGATGAAGAAGGATGGTAGCTGGGAGGAGGACTTAGATACAGAGTTTCTCAACAGATGCTGCAGTCAAGGTCGGCCAATGCACTGGCGTGGGCTGAGCATACGAGTTAACGCTTCCGCGGAGAAAGGCTTTATCACTGTATACGACTATGTTTCTGGTATGTCTACGGCTCAAATTATGAGTTGCTGTAATGATTTTGACAATATAGCCATACATCCATGGCTCATGGATATACGCGAGCACCTTATAGAAGCCAAGCTTGACGACCCTGAATGCGCCTGTTGTGTGCCGGAAGAGGCTCACGCTAGCATATGGGTAGTTGATGCCGGATACGAGCCGACAATTGATATCAAAATCGAAAGTGAGTGGCTTGAACGGTTTCGACCACCTCGACAATGAGCCCAGAACGCATGAAAAGACTCTGAGCTGCACGGGGGCTTGTTTAAATTCGGCCTTGCTACTTAGCTTCAATGTAAGGACTGGAATGCAAGACGCAGCGTGTCAAGATTCCTTGAATGCAGTCGACAAACAGTTTTCAATACCTACGCAGGAGAGTTAGGGAAGGCAGGCAGTGTTTGTCTGTAGTAATAGGTTGCATGGACTTATCACGTCATGTAAGGCAGTTAGCTATCATTGATTCTGTTACTATCAAAAGGCTTGCTCCTGTTTTCCTTATACCTACCTCTTCTATTATAGTATACTATTATAGTATATCTACATTGAACTGAATCCTAATACTTTATCTAGTCCTATTGAGTGTTACGTGTAGAAACTAGTGATAACATACAGTCTAAAAGCGAATAGCTTATTTGAGAAGTCGGTTAGATTTTCAGCTGTCAAGGGCGCGGAAGCACCATAGATGAATATCGGTACCACTAACATTATATGCTTCTCGTCTAAATATCCTTCTTAGTACACCGAGCAAGGTTGACTAGATCCCCCACCGGCAACTTCTCTTGTTCTTTGCATAGCTTTGCGTTGGCTAAGCACTGATCTGGGCGTGAATCTTGGTCCGCGCATACTTGGACTCTGTCGATGCATTCAAGGAGCTCCAGCTCCGACGCGTCAGGGCTCAGTTCGCGACCCTGGCAGTACATCAAGGCGCTATAGCACTGGATCAGGTCAGTTTCAGGGCGCCTGCAGTGCTCCATAGCAGCAAGCCTATTACTGGTCTCGTTGATCCAGTCGATGTAGCTGCCAACTCTTGTGAATATGGTGGGAGTTTCGCCGCAGTAATTATCTGCCTTCTTGTCCTTGATAGCCCACGACACGACACCAAGCAACACCTGTGTTTCCGGGACAAACAGAGGACCACCGCTATCCCCCTTGCATGGATTCTTGCCTTGTCCACCGGCGCATATGATGGTATCTCTGTCAGTTATATGCTGGTCCTTGTACTTGGTGGCACAGTCCTCACGTGCGTGGACATCAAGAACGACCTTGCTGAGTGTTTCAGCCTCGACGGCGGGTTTCCGTTTTCCGTCTTTACCCCTACTTAGTCCTATTGGGGTTTGTGCACCCCTGCCCTGCAAGTTAGTATATGTACATGCATGTGCTGAGCCATGGCACTTACCAGCCTGCAGATATCCCGGTGGTATTGACCACGGCGTCTCCGCCGGCAAGAGGAAGCCTGGCATACTCAATAGCGTCGCTTTTCTCGATGGGAGTTGATAACTTTAAGATGGCAATGTCATTGTCTTCCCGACCGCCCGGTAAGGACGCGACCCTGCTACATTCATCCCGCGGCAAGTCCGCTGGGCACTCACCGGGCGCACCTGGTCGGTAATTGGGGTGTTGCTGGGCAGACGCAACAGCTGCATTCGCGCCCCCTGTCTTGGTGGACTGCCGCAAGTATTAGCCTTGTGCTGCTTCATATTCCATCAGCTGCACTAGAGTACTAGACCGAAGGGTGGGTAGTGTAGTTACCACTGTTCCAGCCGTCACAGAGACGATCTTGATGTTTTTGTTCTCAAGGCAATGGGCAGCTGTGAGAACCGTGGTGCTGTCTAACAGACTGCCTCCGCAGACATGAGTCCCGTTCTGATCGCGAAGACTGACAATCCATTTGATTTCGCCCTCCGAAACAACTTCTCCGCCTACTATTCTCCTATCAATAGTTGCTGCTACTGCCAAAGTAGCAGAAAACGTGGCGGCTAGTGCAGTAATGCGCACCATTGTAAAGGGGAGTTCACAGTAGGTTGCTGAAGATGGGCTTATAAAAGAAGAGTATGTAGAATAGCGAAGGTTATTGTGTACTAATCTGGATAAACACTTTACTGTATTTATAGAGAATACAACACGTCTAAAGGGCTAGGCTCGCAAAAGATAAGCAAGTGCAAACAACTCTTGAGCACAACCTTTAATTTCCCAAGTTAGATAGATCCTTGGTTGATATCATATCCTAGTAGCGCATGAATTGCCGCCGCGAAGCCTTGTCTGTGAATCCACTTGTGGCTCCTTAGTAATCGGCTATGAAGACTATTATTCTTTATGTTGTGGACTTATAGTAGGGCTGTTGCGGACCGTGAAGAGTATGTGCCCCTCTAATAATGAATTTCTATAATGCCACGCCTAACAAATCATTCAGAGTTTACACTATATAACTTATATAACTCAAAAATTGTATATGCCAGAGACTTGTTATATTAGCTAAGTTTAATCGTGGCCTGATCTGAACATATTACAAGCATACGGCGGAGCCTTTTGCCTTGAACCATGTTATCTCTACTCCGTTGACTTGAAGAGTTTTATAGTCGGCTCGGCCCAGCCAAACTTAGAGGACGTCGGAGCCTCGTAGCGTATAACTCACATTCCGGCAGGGGTACAGCCGCTCCAATGGCGAGAGGAGCAATGCGCGAAAGCAACGTCCACCATGTCAGAGCCGCTAATTAACCCCTCCCGACCCAACCGCTGGGGCAACGAGGCAGACCATCTAGACGTCGCATCGCTCGAAAAGCCGGCGAAATTGCCTGATAACACTGCACAGACAAAAGCACGACCCGTGGAACGAGAAGATGGTTACTCCCCGCCCAACTCAACAGGCGGCGGAGCCAAGCCCCGCTGAATCCTAGAGACTGTGGAACGCTGCTTAGAACAGTCTCGAGGAAGAGGAAGGTACCAGAGACCTTGTCGAGTCTTGTTTCAAGACCTTGATGAAAGTTCTGGGTACCCTTTGGTCCACCATCGGGACCCCAAAGAGTCTTGTCCGCTGCCATAACAGCACGGTAATAGGCGACGGCCATGGCTTGTTCAACTGACAGGGCTCCAACGGTATAGGCAGCTGCAATTTCGCCTGACGAGTGGCTTGTCACGGCCGCAGGTTCAATGTTCCAAGACCTGAGCAGCCGCACAAGTGAAATCTGTACAGCTAAACAAATTGGAATGCTGATGACGGTATCGTTGACGCGAGACGTATCGGCATCTCTCTGGAAATCTTCGATGAGAGACCAGGTAGCCTCCATCTTCAGGAGGTAGCCACCTGCCTCTTGCAAGGACGACTGGAAAACAGGGTATGTGTCGATAAGCTCGCGCGCTATTGCATGCCATTGTGCACCTTGACCAGTAAACAACATACCGACTCTTGGCGAGGTCCCCGAAACGCGTACTGGCTTGCAATGTGGCGCATCCAAGCCTTGAATGACTTGGTCGAGGTTGTCCGAGAATCGCACTTCGGCTGCTGACACCCATTCGAATCGTGAACGACGCTGCGTGAGCGTCCAGGCGAGGTCACCCATGAGGCTTTTTATTTGATGAACTGTAACCCTTAACCCTAACCCTTGAAGTATGTCATCCTTCACGTTAGACAACGTTCGCTGGCAAGTCTGTTCATCGCGTCCATAGACGGCCGGGAGCTTGCTTTGCGACTTGCTGTCGATACTGGACTCAAGATTGTCGCGACTGCCATTCGTGAGCTGATAGCGAGGTGTTTATGAAACCCACGTGCCTACTTCTTCGATAATAACGTGTCTATGACATACAAGAGGCTAAACCACAGAGTATTATCTGCATTTTCTTGGTCGGCCAGAGGAGGAGCTTTGGTAGGCCAAGGAAGATGATGCAGGGTCTTCTAATGTCCTAGATATCACATGTGTCTATTGCCTTCGGGGGACACGACGGACGTTGAGCAAATCATCATCGTCATCATCATCATTAGCATCATCATTAGCATCATCATCATCAGTCTAACAAGCAGACTCACTGTGACGCAAAGAATAAGCCATCGTTACATCACGGCCATGTTTGGCTAGTCTCCAACAGCCCCTTTGTTCCCTTTTTCGGCAACCATGCCAGTTGGGCTCCAAATTCCCGAGGTTCGGGATCCCTTATCGCCGATGGCATTGGACTTAAGCCTCGTTATGCAGCTATGTAGAGCAGGCGCCGAAGGCTTCCCCCTGCGATCACGGCTCAACAGTCGCGGGTGGAAAGGCTAGCCTTGCCGAGCAATCAAACTATAACTAATACAAAAGACCTGGATGAACCCTCGCTAGTGAGATGAATCTTCAGCATACTCTCACGCACGACAACACGCGCACATACAACCAGGCACCAAAATATGACTCAACTCCGAGGCAAGGGCGTCGGTCCCATCGGCTTAGGCCTCATGGGCTTTACTTGGCGAGCTAATCCGTGCTCTCAGGAGCAAGCAATCGAGGCCATGCATACTGCGCTCAAGCACGGAAGTTCGTGGACGAAATCTCCTCTCCTTTCCTGCTCACCAGTGGCAAACATTCTGGGGCTGGACCCGTCATATCAGCGAATGCTAATTGTACTGCTCCTCTAGACAACCTGTGGAATGGCGCCGAGTTCTACGGGACGCCCGAGTACAACAGCCCCGTGCTCGTTGAGCGATACCTGCAAAAGTACCCCAAAGATGCAGACAAGATTATCCTCATCGTCAAGGGCGGCACAGAAATTGCGGCCCATGGATTCGTCGTTGACGGTTCGCCCGAGAACACGCGTCGGTCGCTCGACGCTAGTCTTGCCCAGCTCAAGGGTCGCAAGCAGCTGGACATCTTCGCCTGCGGCCGCAGAGATCAAAACGTACCCATGTCTGTGACTTTTGGCATCATTGACAAGGAATACGTTCAGACTGGCAAAATCGGCGGCGTCTCCCTGTCTGAAGTGCGGACGGAAACTATTCATGAAGCCGTCAAGCACACCAAGGTTCTCGCGGTGGAAGCTGAGCTATCCCTGTAAGTTTCATTAGCCCCCGGCCGCTACGTGTCGCCATGGCGGAAGAAACCAGCGAGCTTGTGCTGACTGTCCGACAGCTTCTCCACAGACATCCTGGAGAACGGTGTTGCGGCTGCGTGCGCGCAATACGGCATCCCAATCGTCGCGTACTCGCCCATCGGGAGAGGCATGTTGACTGGCCAGATCAAGAAGGTCCAAGATATCCCCGAAGACTCCGTCTTGCGAGACTTTCCGCGCTTCCAGCCGGACAACTTAGACATTAACCTGCAGCTTGTGCAACAAGTCGAGAAGATGGCCCAGAAGAAGGGCTGCACCGCGGCTCAGCTCGCCATTAACTGGACGAGGATGATTGCCAAGCGCCCGGGCATGCCTACTATTATCCCAACTCCAGGCGCCACGACAGAGGAGCGTATTGAAGAAAATGCCAAGTTAATTGATCACGGATGAAGAAATGGCCGAGATTGATGCCACCTTGGCCAAGTTCACCACCGCTGGTGATCGCTACCCCTTCATTTTCCCATCTGATACTTGAAATGCTGTGTATAGTCGGAAATAGTGCCATTCCGTCGAAACTTTGACAATCAAGCGCCGGTTGATAGCGGTAGCATTCTTCTCTAATGCGCTGAGAGGGATGGTTATCCGAGAGTCTAGTTCATCTCACGTTTTCTGCGATAGCTCATTAAAGAAATAAACTCGGCACGTTTCTAAGTCTGAATGAGCGAAGTCACAGCGCAGTATCTTTCCATGCTTTCGGGTGACGTGCGCATGCCGCTGGTAGAGACATCCTAAGAGTTCGCCTCTCGCAGCATGCCGTCTTCCGAATCGAATTTATCGGATGTGTCCGCCGTAACCACCGGCGACAGTAATCTTAAACAATACTTTTTCGTAACTCATTACTTTAAATTTCACAGCCGACTTCTTGACGGAACGCCTCCTACACCTCGGCTTTCTAATACGATGCGTGACACATTTTTTTTGCACCAGTGCAAACAATTGATGATACACAGGCTAATTCTCCGATAAAGAGAAAACCTTCAGGCTAGAATCTCGCGTGTACACTATTCCAAACGCACTTTTATGTACTATCACGGCTTCGACAGTGGAATCCTAAATAGTGAACTTAGCCTGTCACTTTCTATGTGGTTAAGAGGTTCGTCCACCTTAACCCCACCATTATAGTCTGTTGCTCTTAATCCTAGCCGTTAACGGCGACGGGAGGCCGTGCCCTGGCACTCGGGGACTGCGGGTACTCGGGATTAATCTGTCAAGCAGCATGCCTAAGTCCGCGATTGCCGAGCCTTGTTTTGAGAAACTGTCGGGAAAAAGAACAGACGAATCATCATTATCTCCTATATGACGTATCGCCCTTGAACCAAAAATGGAAGGATGCTAGTAATTTTTGCCGATCCACACCGCCAGGCATGTATTCATTTGGCTGCAAATTAGTTCCTATGCTTAGGAAGGTAACTACAACTCATAAGAGAAAGCTTTATATCTAGTTTAGTTATAATAGTCGCTCTCAAGCACTCTCCGCCCTGAAAATGGCCTTTCTCTGTAAATAGGTGGGAGAATGTGTTCGTTAATGTAATAGAGGTTAGGGCTAACTATACACGTAATTTCTACTGCTTGGTGAAAGATCTCGTTGAAAGTCTCATTATACTCCATATCTGCCGAGAAATACCAAGGTCTTGAATCTAGGGTGCCATAGTTGGCTTTTCCGGCTGCATCTGGCTTACTTTCTTCTGCTCGCATGGCAATTCTCTTAAAGCATTAACTAGGATTATCTGCTATTAAGCTAATACTTGACACCGAGCTCACTAGTTATCAACCTCAAATCAGCCCTGCCATGGCTGTGATGGCTTGTGCTTCCGGGGTCAGGCTTACACCGTCGGTGCCCTAGTTTCCGATGTTATCGAATCTCTCTAGAATGGCCGACAGGAATAAGGCTCTAAAGACTAGAAACATATATATCATCGAGACTATTCTTCCTCCTTCAGACAACTTACTACCCGCCCACAAACTCATTTAATTATCATTTGCCATTCGTTTCTCGTCATTTTGAATATTCGTTTTCTACTTAGTATTGAAAACTTCAGCTAGAAGCTTTAAAGCATGTTGTTCTTACGCACGGGCTAATTTATGTGTAATTCAGTAAATTACGGTGCACCATTGCCCTAAATAGTAGGGCGTCTCAAATCTCTTCTTTAAACCGTCATGCGCATAAGCTTCTATCCATCGTACCCATGCCGTTTACGCATTATTTGGGAAAGAAACGCTCGTGTAGGCTACATATTGCTCTGTCGGCATCCTCCACCCTAATCACACATGAGATGCTCGTGTCGCTCGCGCCTCGTGTGTCGTCAGCAACAGACTGTCATTCTTCCTGCAGCCGCAGTGGCGCGCCCAGGGAACCACACTCACCTTGTGATATCATCTCGACATGGATGCCGTTGTCACCCAGCGTGCCAAAGATATGCCCCGCCAAGCCGACACTCTGTCGGATCTGGCTGCCGATGATGCTTACGATGGCCATGTCCGGCTTGACCTCGATGTGTCCGTGGTGACACAGATCCTGGATGGCGTGGTACATGTCGTGGTCACTGATGTCGTGGCTATCGCCCGTGTCGCCGACGATTTGCGTCGTCTTGGAATGCAGCGCCATGGACACCCGCACCTCGCTCGTCGACATCAGGTCTACCGACAGTCGCCATTTCTCCAGCGTCGCGAAAATCTTGGTGAAGAAGCTGTGCGACAGGCAGGTTTCCTTGGACCTCACCCGGATGATTGTAATTTCCTTCTTTGCCGTCAATGCGGCTGGCTGCCGAGGCCCAATTTCTCGCTCAAGGAACGCGCCGGATTCCTTCTCGTCCGTGTCGCTGTCTTCCACGAAGGAGCCGTCTCTACTGTACTGCCGTGAGAGCACGACGCAACCAAAGCCTTGGTGATTTCTGTAATATCTAGTGTCAGCTGTTTCGACCATGCCCACAATGTAGCGGGATAGCACGTATTCGTGGGCCTGTTTGGAAGCGGAGCTCGCTCACTTACAGGACACCCCTCACCTGGATGGGGATTTCGTTTCGCACAGCATGCTTCAGAGCCAATGGATGAATGACCTCGGAGCCGTAAAAGGTGAGCTCTGACGCCTCCGTGGGCGAAATGGTACGCAGAAGCCGAGCCTTCCTTACGCATCTGGGGTCGGCGGTAAATATCCCATCCAGCTCCTTCCAGACCTGCAGCTGCGCGCCGGGGATGCCGACGGCCAGCAGCGCGGCGCACAAGTCCGTGTATCCGCGGCCGAGTCCGCTCAGCAAACCGCACGGGACCCGTCCGAAGAAGCCGGTGACGACTGTGACCCTGGCTCGCGAGAGCTGTACCACCTCTCCCAAGCGCGTTGCGAGGCGGCTGTAGAATTCCTGGTCCAGCGGCAGCGCGGCGGGGAAGTTGATCACGTCGGAGAGATCGACGTACTCGGCTGAGATGGCGCGATCCTGAAGCAGCGCATAGAGAACCCGGGCACTGAGCTTCTCTCCAGTGCTGATGACCCCGTCCAGACATTTCTGCGTTACTTCGCCAAGTGTTCGGGCCGCCGTGAGAAGCTCCATGGCCTTTTGGCACTCGGCGTTTATTTCTTTTATGAGGCTATTGAGTATGAGCGCACTTTTGATCAGGCCATGAATCGCCTTGATGTGATCGGATTGAATCCCTTGTATCAGCGCCCGAGATGACAAAGGGTCGGCATCATTGACAATGCTTGACGCACGAAGCAGCCTGCTATAGCGTCAGCTCTGTACCGGCAATGATGCAAGGGGATGGAAACGGAAACAGAAACGAAAATGAAAACGCAGGGGCTCAGACCTGTTAGTCGTCCCTCCGAGTTTGGTATCGAGACTTCTAGCCGAGCAAACGGCCACCACCCTGCTTGTTGTGGAATATGGACTGTCATGCTTCGGTTAGTATCCGTCTCTAGTGCACCAAGCTCGAGTTCATTCAGCCCTACCCGATGATATTGTCCACAATTTTGATGGAGTATTTGCCGAGGCTTGTTCCGCCAAATTTCTGGATCGTATAATTTGGTGGATTGTTGCCTACCAGCGGTGGTGAATCCGGTACAGCTTGGAGAGAAGGCATTTTTGGTCTGCACCCTTCAGGTTGAATTCGCGCACGGCCAATGCTGCTTAGGTACCGAGTCTACAAGGCCATTGTCTGAAAATGGCATGTCTAGAGACGAATGAAGTCAAGATCATTGGGAAGACGGGAAGAAGGGCGGGGAGGGGCAAAGAGCCGCAAAGCCTGACGGCACGATATGAGCGACTCTCGTCGCCATACAGCAAGTGGCACGCTCTAGCACGGACTAGGATGCCAATCTACATTGCATGATTCTACCCACTACGGAGGATTGACTGGGGCATGTACATACGTAGGAAGGCGAGGCGGAGCAGAGCTAATTCATCATGCATCTGTGAGGCCAAACTACGAAGCAGCCGCATCCTCAACCTAATTAGGCGGCAGTCAAGCCACTCCTTGCTCCGGCTGAAGCCAAGGGTGTACTCATAGGCGTGCTAGGTACATGTCGAAAGCACGCCGCTTACAAGAGCATACCGCGATATTTGGGCCAATTGACGTGCTGATTCGTTGCTTCTCACTGTGAAAGGCCGCTAGTAAGTTGATTCAACTATCTAGTTCCTATGCTGTTTTCTATCAAGATGAAGAGGAAAGAAAGTGAATCAACTTTATGAGAGCATAACAGCACTTCTATAGCTTCGATCAATGGAAGGTTCTAGAAGCTCGGCGGCACAGCCGCCGCTCAAGCGGCTTGCCCGTTACACTCACATGCATTCGCAAAATCGCCACTTAGCCCCTCTTCCGCAATAGCGGATGGAAATGCATACACGCGCTATATTAAGTCATAGAGAACAGACAATATGTGCCTGGGTAGTCAGATACATGTTTCTAATGGCTGGCTATTCGTCATGGTAGCGTTGTAGGTCGTAGCACGTGCATCCGTAACGCTCAGCAACCATCTAAACTATCCTATCCAAAGCTACTGTCCGTGGGTGGTGCCATTTTTGCCTAGGCCGTTTCTTTTCAACAGAACATGTTTGGCCATGGCCATACCGCCGTCGAAGCTTTCCGTCCCGGACTTGAACACGCCGTAGCCATCTGAATGGACGATGAGTGCGCGCCATCCATGCTCCAGACGACGCCGCAAGATCTCCGACGTCATGGCGAATCCCAAAACCGCCAGGCCATTGGCGTCGGCGGCCCGCTGGATCTTGTTGAGGGCAGCCAGAAACTCGGCCTCGTCGCCGTCCTGGCTGCCCACTTCCAGGCCCGTGGAGCACCTCAAATCCCCAGCACCGACCATGAGTGCGTCGACTAGAAAATGCCATGGTTAGCCGCTGACAAGCCACCATGTGATACGTCTATTGACTCCAAACTTACCTCCCGGCACCCTTGCAATTTCCTCCACGTTTTTGACGCCCTCGACGTCTTCAATCTGGCAGAACACGGCGGCGTGCTCATTCCAAACGTCGTACACGCTCTGGCCCGGCTTGGTCCTTGTCTGGCGCCCGAGAAGGGCCATGTGAGGGTAACTGCGGTCTCCCAACGGCGGGAACTTGGTCAGGCGCACCAGTGCCTGGGCCTGCGCGGCATTTTGGACATGAGGCATCACAATCCCCCCAGCGCCGGCATTGAGCACATAGTTTATCAGGTCCGTCGAGTTTGGTGCAATGCGCACGTAGGGCACCATGCCTCCGTTGGAATGTTGCTGGATCGTTTTGATCATGGCGACAAGCAGCGTGGCATTGAGTGGCGAGTGCTCCTGCGTCTCCGGGTTAGCAACTACAGGATGAAAGGCGCAAAAACAGGAATTAGCCGTTCTCACCGAATCTAAAAAGCAGAAGTGATGTGGGAGTGTCGCGACGATTCTCGCAGCTTCCTCGCTCGCGATGCGGCACGATGTACCCCAGAGAAGCTCACCAGAGCGCAGCATCGCCCGGAAGTTGGTGGGCTGCGCAAGGTCCAGTGAATTGTAGTCGTTGACGTTTATCATGGTCATCTGCAGTTTCAATACTTTGGGATATTGCAGCTGGGTCTGGTGTTGTTGGTGGTTGGGGAAATGCAGATTGCTGTGACAACTACTTGCTCACTTTTTTTCTCCCTTTCCCCCTTTTTTTTTGTTTTCTTTGGCCCAGTGAGGAGACAAGAGAGCAACATTCCACGTATTAAGTAAGTCAGATGACCTATAACAGATTGCGAATGGTGACAGATTGCGCCATGGGCACAACACACCAGGCGCCAGGCTTGCTAGCTGCGGCTGGCCAACGGCTGGCTACTGCATAGTCCACGTCGCATTTGGCGGATGTAGCTCGGGGTTGGCCATGCCATGTTGAGCCAAGAGAAGTACATGATTGGAATAGAATAGTGACTTTCTGTCGCCCTGCAGCGTCTGCACAGTCATCCAAGGCTGAAGCTGAACGCAGTCCTCATTGCATGCGGGCTGACGCACATCGCCCGCATGTCATATCATGCACTGAGGACTCGAAAGTGCCAAAGCTGCACAGAGGACTTAGCACCGCCTTGTGTAATGTATGGAAACGTTAAATCAAACTGCTCTGTAGGTTGAAACAAGGGTAAATGATTTCCCCGACACTACCATGCGGTGATTTCAGTGTTGCAGCCTATCCGAAAATAAATACAAGACTGCGATAACTATTACACCTCCATCTAAACTAGACACAACTAATTCGACGCATTTCTCTATCTGCTCACGGGGATTCCACCATTGTAACAATACGCAACCATGCCTCACTCCGTCGAAAGCTACTGGACGCCAGTCGAGAAGGAGTACCAGAAGCAGCTGAAGATCGTTGACGCTCCTAACGAGCCGGGAATCCGCTTCCCGCTGGTACTGCAGCCGCACACCCAGGCCAAGTCCAAGGAGGAGGTCCTCCAGCAGATAGGCCACATTGCCGCCCAGCCCACAGACACCAACGAGCAGAGCCAGCTCCGCAAGCTCCTCGACGCCAATGGCGGCGTCGTCCACCTCAAGGGTCTTCCCCTGAAGACGCCCGAGGACTTTTCCGACTTCCTGATCGCTATGGCCGGCAAGGGCGAGCACGCCTGGAAGCCTCATGTCGACGTCGGCATGGAGGTGCTGCGTCGCCCGCGTGCTAAGCACGTCCTGACCACCAACGAGTAAGTGCAAAGCTCGAGACTTTGCGTCTCAGCCTACATAAATAGATGTATTGGCTAACGACTGGAGGATAAACCCCCCCTGAAACAGAGGCCCCCCATCCCACTTCATCGGCTGGCACAACGAGTACGCCGTCTCGCCGCTCCACCCCGGCTACCTGGTCCTCTTCTGCGAGGTACCACCCGGCAAGGGAGGCGAGACGTCCGTGTGCAGCTCGCTGGCACTCTTCGACCGACTCAAGAAGGATGTCCCGGGCTTCGTCGAGGGATGCGCCTCCAAGGGCCTCGTCTACCTAATCCCGCACACGGCCACGCAGGTCGGCGGCATCGTCGGCGGCAACGGCCTGTACAAGGCCTCTGCTTTCGGACCCACGGATGGCTCGGCGCCTCCGGACTCGGAGACGGAGAAGCGTAAGGGCGTCGAGCGCCGCATCATTGAACTTGCGGAGCGCGGCGGCTGGCACGCCGGCATTGACCAGAAAGATGAGAGCATCCCCGTCTGGCAGCGCCGCGGCTTCAACTGGACTTGGCAGGACAATGGAGATCTTGAAGTCGTCCACCGCGTCCCTGGTATGTCTCCGACTGCTTGAGTTTTCCGCTCAAAGACAAAAGCAAACCCACTGACCCTTTTTCCGTGTCAGGCGTGCGCATGCATCCAACTCAGAACAAGGCCGCTATTTTCAACGTAAGTCGGCCCCCAATGACTAAAATCGAGAAATCCGTTGGGAAACACGTGAACAATGTGCTATGTATTAGGCCCTGTCGACGCGCTACACCAACGCCAAGGTGAACAACACCTGGGAACCCCCCTATACCTTCAAGAACGCCGATGGTACCGAGGGTATTGCCGTGCCTCCTCACGTAAGTCATCAATCGCATCATCCTTTCCCCTTAATTTGCCTCATCTGACCCCACGATAGTTCAGCGGTCTGGAGAAGGATGAGATCATCCCCAAGGAGTGGCTCGAGAGAATGGACCACTACCAGCATACCCTCACCTCCAATATCAAGTGGGATGTTGGTGATGTCTTGGTCATCGACGTACGTGGCGAGGAAACTCGAATTAACCCCCTCCCAAGAGCTCCATCGTATCTAACTGGAATCAGAACTATGCCGCTCAGCACGCCCGATGGGGTTGGGAAGGAGAACGTAAGATTCTGGCCAGCTTTTGGGACCAGCCTGGCATCAGTGCCGAGCCCATGCCTACCGCCTAAGCATTACCTAGCATCCCTATACTATATATTTAAACAGAGAAATGTGATATAATTATAACCCTTGATTTTAAAAATATTAATGATAATATCTTAAATATATTATAATATAAAATAATATTTATATTAAATATTTATTATTCTTTTAAATATCTTTATTAAACTTAAATAAGTATTTAGTTATAAGTTTCTATTATATTAGTTAAATCTAACCTTTTAATATATATTATATTATAAACTTAGATAAAAGTATAATAATAGCTTAATCCTAATCTATAGTTAGTCTATTTCTTAGGTAGTAAGTTAAGTTTAAATACTATAAGGTAGTAATAAGTAATATCTTTATAAGGTCTTATTAAGAGTAGAACTCTTAATAATTAAACTATTACTTAGATTAATTAGTAAAGATCTAGACTACTTAACTATAAAAGTACCTCTCCTTTTAGTACTTATCTATATCTCTACTATAGAGACTAATTATCTTAATTATCAAATTATTTATTAATCCTTAATTATAATAATTAATAGGTAATCTATTAATTACTCTTAATATAATTATATAACTATATATTCTTTTTTTTTATATTTTATTTATAGTTAACCCTATTATAATATATATTTATACTTTATATAAGAATATTTATAATATAATACCCCTCCTCTATTAGTCTTATCTTTAAGACTATAAAATAAGCTACCTAGGTAATCTAATATTTTCCCCTCTTATATTCTTATAATCTAATATATTTATTAACTATATTTTTAAATAAAAGTTAAAAGCTTCTTAAGTATTATCTTTTTATTATAATAATCTTCTTATAGCTATTCTTATAAACCCTTTTCTTCTAATAATACCTTCTTATATATCTTATAAAGATTATAATATTATTTAATATTAGGTTTTTCCTTTAAAATCTTTTTAATATATAAAGTATATTTATCTTTATTTATCTTAATATAATATCTAAGATATTATACCTACTTAATTATAAAATGTTACTTCTTAGTATATTAAGCTTAAGTATAAGTTAAAAGAAGTAAAAGAGAAAGTTCTTTATTATTAAAAATAAAAGAAATTATAATTTAAGAAAATAATATATATAATTATATATAATATTAATAATATTAAAGAATTAGAGTATATAAAATAAGAGAAAGTAAAATAACTTTAGAAGATTATAAGAGTCCTTTTTTACTCCTTCTAAGGATCTAGATCTTACTTTAGTTTATTCTTTAGATATTAAGTTTAGTATTAAGTTATTAAATAATACTTATATAATTAATTAGAACATATTTCTTAAGAATAGAATTATTTAAGTAAAGTTAAATAATTTATAAAGTTTTTAATTAGTTCTTAGGTATTCTTAGAGTTTAAATATTTTTTTTATTTAATAAGATAATAATATTATTTAATATTTCCTTATATTTTAAATATTCTTTTAATTTTATATATATTAATATCTTTAATTATAATTTTTATAATTTTTATAAAATTATTTAATAATTTTTTAAGTAGTAATATATAAAATTTTAAATAGATCTTTATTTTATTTAATAATAATAGTTTATAATTAATTTTTTTTATTTTTTATTTAATAAAAAATAATCTAATTTTTTTAATTAAGTTTATTACTAAGTTACTTAGTTTTAATATTTTTATAAATAAAGTGAACTTTATATCTTTTTTTTAAAATTAATACTAATAATCTCTTTTTATTTATATAATATTTTATTTAATTTTATAAAAATATTTAATTTTATTATAAATACTTCTATATACCTATAATAATATCTATATATATAATTACTATTAGTATATTTATAACATATATATAACGATAGCTTATTCCTAATCCATAGTTAGTCTATTTCTTAGGTAGTGAGTCAGGTTTAAATACTATAGAGTAGCAATAAGTAGTATCTTTTGGCGTAAGGTCTTATTAAGAGTAGAACTCTTAATAGTAAAACTATTACTTAGATTAATTAGTAGAGATCTAGACTACCTAGCTATAGGAATACCTCCCCCTTAAGTACCTATCTATCTCTCTACTATTAACCTAGATTAATAGGCTTAACCTCTGATCCCCTAGATCCTACTTCCTAGATTAATAGCTTAACGGCTTAAGTCCTCGATCCTAGGGAGGTTATATAACCTCTCTATCCTTTCTAGGTACTAATACATTAGACCCTAGTCCGCCTCACTTAGCCCTACATACACGCTATAGCGTTTATAACATAATACTCCTCCCCTAGTAGTCTTATCCTTAAGGCCTTTAAAACGGGCTATCTAGGTGGTAGGTAGTTTTCCCTCCTATATCATTATAGCCTATTATGTCTACTAATTACATAACTAAGTAGAGATTAAAAACATATTCCTAAAAGTCTAAGTAGTATAAGGCTTTATTATATTCTATTCTTTCTAACCCGTAGGCTATAGAAAAGGGTCCTTATTCTTATTATAAAAAGAAGGGTATTACCTCCTATTAACTCTTATCTTCTAACTCCTCTCACTACACTTAGTACGTAATAGATCACTAGTCCCACTACGACGTATAGGGCATCTCGCTAGCCTAGCTCCGCCGTATAGCTAATCACTATATACACTTTAAGTAAGAGCTTAAAATAGCTAAGGAAGAATATTATGCGATAGACGCTAAGATTAAGTGTCTTTAGAAATAAAAGAAATTATAGTTTAAGAAAATAATATATATAGTTATATATAGTATTAATAATATTAAGGAACTAGAGTATATAGAATAGGAGGAAGTAGAATAGCTTTAGAAGGCTATAGGGGTCCTTCCTACTCCTTCTAAGGATTTAGATCCTACTCTAGTTTATTCTTTAGATACTAAGTTTAGTATTAAGTTATTAGATAGTACTTATATAATTAATTAGGATGCGTTCCTTAGGAATAGAACTATTTAAGTAGAATTAAATAATTTATAAGGTTCTTAATTAGTTCCTAGGTATTCTTAGTATTTAGGTATCCTTTCTATTTAATAAGATAATAATGATTTTTAATATTTCCCTATACTTTAAATATCCTTTTAACTTTATATTTATTAGTATCTTTAACTATAATTCTTATAGTAAGTATAGAATTATCTAGTGCTTTCTTAAGTAGCGATATATAAAATATTAAGTAGATCTTTATTCCCTCTAGTAATAATATTTATAATTAATATTTAATATTTTTTATTTAATAAGAAATAGTCTAATTTTCTTCTAGTTAAGTTTATTACTAGGTTACTTAGTTTTAATATTCTTATAGATAAGGTAAACTTTATATCCCTCCTCTAAGATTAGCACTAGTAATCTCTTTTTATCTATATAATATTTTATTTAATTTTATAGGAATATCTATTCTTACTATAAGTATTTTTATATACCCGTAATAGTGTCTACATATATAGTTACCACTAGCGTATTTATAATACGTGCTATATATATTTTAATAGTAAGGTTAAACCCGTAGTTTACTTTTAGTAGTAATATTTTTATATTATTAATTTTAGAGCTATTATAAGCCTATTATATAAGTGGTAGCTATATTACCTAATCGTCTTGTTAGTAGTTAATAAAGCTTTATAAATATTATTTAAGTATTTAGTTTAGAATCTCTGTCTAACTATCTAATTATAGGTAGAATGCTATAGATAGGCTTTACTTAATTTTTATAGTTTCTATAAGGTACTTCTAAAAGTTAGACGTAAATAACTTATTATAATCCAATATAAGCTTTATTAGTAACCTATATTATATAATAATAGTCTTAAAGAATATATATACTAGGTCTTTAGTATCACTTAATTCTATATAAGGAATATAGTAAATATACTTTATAAGTTTATCTATAATAACTAGGATACTATTATAGACTACTCCTATTATTAGTTCTTTTAACTTTAGTAGTTTAATAATAAAGTCTATTATAACTATTTACTATACTCTTTTAGATAGTAGTATTAGTTATAGTTCGCCATATAGTATATGTTATAATGCCTTCGCTTTTTAGTAGATATTATATTTATCTATAACTTATTATACTCTTTTTCTACTTTCTAGGAAGTTATATAATCTTCTTAACCTACTAATTATCTTCCTAACACCCTAATATCTATATAATAGGTATTTATATATTTCTCTAATAAGCTACTCTTAGAGTATACTAGGTATATATTATCGCTTATTATATAAGAAGGTCTTGCCTTCCTTAGATAGGTGCGTCTTTATTTCCTAATTATCTAGGTAGTTATCTTTCTTTAGGTGTAATATAATTCTCTATATCCACGTGTTATCTAGCTTAGCTTACCATATTACGTTAACTTCTTAGGTGCCTAATATAAGGTTCCTATCCTTAGTCTAGCGTAATAAGGGCGTATTATCTACTTATTCTTCTAATTTTAAATCCTCTCTTTAGCTAAGCGCGTCTACTCTTCCGTTTTTAGATCCTTTACGGTATATAATCTTAAAATCATAATCTATAAGGGTTTTATACTATCTAATCTACTATTTATTTAGATCCTTTATAGTTATAAAGGAGGTTAAGTTCTTATAGTCTATATAGACCTTGACTTTATAATTTACTCCTTTTAAATAGTGTTTTTATTCCTTAAAGGCTTTAATAATAGCTATAAGTTCTTTATTATATATATTATAGTTTAATTTTAGTCTATAAAGTTTCTTTAAGAAGAAGGCGACTAGATATAGTCGTCCTTTATTATCTTATTATCTAAGTTATCCGCTAAGTGTATAGTCTAAGGCGTTAGTCTTAACTTTAAATGGTTTATTAGAATTAGCTATAAGTAAAACTAGTTTATCTAGAATTCTTTCTTTTAGGGTTTAGAAGGTATTAGCCTCCTTTTCTATCTATTAAAATTTATTATCCTTTTTAGTAAGGTTAGTAAGAGGAATTATAATTTCTCTAAATCTATAGATAAAGTGTTAATAGAAGTTTATAAACCTAAGGAATCCTCTAACCTCTCTAATATTAGTTAGCGCGGGCTAATCCTAAATATCTTTAATCTTAGATAGACTTATCCTAATTTGTCCTAGTGTAATTTTATATCCTAGGAATTTAACTTTATACTAGTAGAACTAACTTTTAGTTCTTTTAACTAGGAGGTTATTTTCCTATAGTATTTAGAGTACCTTATATATATATTTCTTATACTCCTTAAGAGTATTAGAATAGATAAGGATATTATTAAGGTAAATAATAATAAACTTATTAAGTTATTTTTATAAAACACTATTAATTATAGTTTAGAATATTACTAGTATATTAGTAAGGCTAAATAGCATTATAAGATACTTAAAATGTCCTCTTATAGTTTAAAAGGCGGTTTTCTACTTATAACCTTTAGCTATATAAATTAGATTATAAGCTCCTTTTAGGTTAAGGGTAGTAAACTATTTAGCTTATCTAAGCTTATCTTATATCTCTATAATAAGTAGTAATAGGTATTAATTCTTAATTATGATCTTATTTAATTATCGGTAATTAATATATAGTCGTAGTTTCCCGTTTTTCTTTAGTACCTATAGGATTAGGTATCCTACTAGGGACTCTAATAGTTATATATATCCCTTTTATAATATATCCTCTAGATACTCCTTAAGCACTTTATCCTACTTAGGGTTCTAGGGATAAATCTTATTCAACGTCAGTTTAGTACTAGGCTAGAGTTTAATCTCGTAGTCCTAGTATAAATACTCTAGTAGTCCTATTTCTAGCTCTCCACTAAATAGCTTACTATACTTTAAGTATTCCCTAGGAATCTCTATTATACTAGCTTTTAGTTCTCTAGTGATTATATATATTCCTAGAGACCTATTATAGTTTAATTAAGGTGCCTTCTATAGGCCACTCTCGTTATTATAACTATATCCTAGTAGATCCTATTAGAGTTAGCCTATTCTCTAGTTAACTTAGGGATTACTTACTTATAACTAGGGTATCCCTAATATAATATTATATTTTAAGATCTCTATAACATCTAGGTTAACTTAGTGATTTATTCCTTATATATTAAATAGAAGTTATACTACTTCTATATTAACTACTCCTTAGTTATATTTCACTATATCACCTTCTATAATTATAAGTTAGTAGGGCTTATCTTTTTCTATCTAAGGTAATTATAATTTATTAACGAGATTTAGTAAGATAAAGTTTCCTTATACTCTGCTATTAATTATTACCTAGATTATTTTTCCTTTTATAGTTAGGTCGACCGTAAGGTATACTTAGTTATTAATATTTATAGTATATAGAGACCTATTAGATCTCTATTAAAGAGTTAGTCTTACTAGTAATAATAGCTATTATTTCCTAGTTTCTTTTCTCTAGCTTTATCTATAATTTAGTTTATTTTTTTAAATACCCTAAAGAAAATTAACTCTTATTCTTTCCTTTCCTCTTATTCTTCTCTTCTTTATTATTATTAACTTTATATAACTATATTAGAGCTTTCTTAGTAATTACTTAATCTACTAGCTATATTAATTAAGTTTAGACTAAGTAAACTACTTATAGGTATACTATTTCCTCTATTTGCGTATCTTAACGATATAATGCGGATAGTATAGGCGTTTTTATCCTTAATATAGTAATCCCCTTTAGGGTTTTTAATAAGAGAGATAAAATCTTCTCTTTATTTACTAATCTTCTAGTATTAAAGTTTATATTCCTTAAAGATTTTATTTTATATATTAAAACTTAGGAATATTTAATATTCTAATTTTTCTAGAGGTAGCGTCTATAGCTATTATAGGGGTAAGAAGCCTATAAGAGTATTATGTGGTCTTAGTGTATAACGTTAAGTTTTAAAACCTCTAGATTAACTTCCTAAACCTATAGTTCTTTATTTTTAGTATTAATTAGTACTACTATAAGTATAGTAGGATCTAAGACATTTATCCCGTATACGACCACTATATTAAGTTCTCTATTCTTAAAATAAGACTATCCCCTAATTACGTAGTCATTAGTTAGCTCTAGTAGCGTTACTAATATATAGATAAATATGTCCTTTATATCTAGTTTAGTGACTCTAAGGTCTTCTTCCTTATCTAGGATAGGTTATGTCCTAAAATCCTAATCTTCATCTAAACTAATATTATCTAGCAAGTAGTAGTTTCGCTCTAGTTTAGAGAAGTATTCTTTACTATTAGCTATACTAATATTTTAAGTAGGTAATTTATCTTAGTTAGCTATATTTAGCTTTCTTAACTTAGTTATAGGTTTCTAAGCTTTCTTAGGGGCGTAATACTTATTTAAAAAGTGTCCTGTCTTATTATAGTTATAATAAGTTTAACCCTTTTCCCTATTTATAGCGTTAAGTTCTATTAGGCCTAGGTAAGTTCTATAGGCCGTAGATCTATGACGGCGTTTTCCTATGTTTGCCTAATAACGTCGTATTATCGGCCGAAAGTTATTTCCTCCCTAACTACCTTTTTCTATACGCCTAATATAGGGTTAGGGTTAGGGTTAGGGTTAAGGGTTAGGGTTA
>MSJG02000419.1:0-23370 GCA_001931865.2 Beauveria sp. IMV 00265
AGATAAAAAGAGATTACTAGTACTAATCCTAGAAGAGGGATATAAAGTTTACTTTATCTATAAAAACATTAAAATAAAATAACCTAGTAATAAACTTAACTAGAAGAAAATTAGACTATTCTTTATTAAATAAAAAATATTAAATACTAACTATAAACTATTATTATTAGATAGAATAAGGATTTACTTAATTTTTTATATATTACTATTTAAAAGAGTATTAGATAATTTTATATTTACTATAAGAATTATAGTAAATAATATTAATAAATATAAAGTTAAAAGGATATTTAAAATATAAGGAATTATTAAAAATTATTATTATCTTATTAAATAGAAAAGATACCTAAACTCTAAAAACACCTAAGAACTAATTAAGAACCTTATAAATTATTTAACTTTACTTAAATAATTCTATTCCTAAGGAATATATCCTAGTTAATTATATAAGTACTATCTAATAACTTAATACTAAACTTAGTATCTAAAGAATAAACTAAAATAAGATCTAGATCCTTAGAAGGAGTAAGAAAGACCCTTATAGCCTTCTAAAGCTATTTTACTTCTTTTTATTCTATATACTCTAGTTCCTTAATATTATTAATACTATATATAACTATATATATTATTTTCTTAAATTATAATTTCTTTTATTTTTAAAGATACTTAATCTTAATATCTATTATATAATATTCTTCTTTAGCTATTTTAAGCTCTTACTTAAAATATATATAATAATTAGCTATTTAATAAAGCTAGGCTAGTAAAATACCTTATATATTATAATAAGACTAGTAATCTATTATATATTAAATATAGTAAAAGGAGTTAGAAGATAAGAGTTAATAGGAGGTAATACCCTTCTTTTTATAATAAGAATAAGGACCTTTTTTTATAGCCTATAGGTTAAAAAGAAAAAAATATAATAAAGCCTTATACTACTTAGACTTTTAGGAATATATTTTTAATCTCTACTTAGTTATATAATTAGTAAATATAATAAACTATAATAATATAAGAGGGAAAACTACCTACCACCTAGACGGCCTATTTTAAAGGCCTTAAGGATAAGACTACTAGGGGGAGGAGTATTATATTATAAACACTATAATATATATATAGGGCTAAGTAAGGTAGACTAGGGTCTAATATATTAGCACCTAGAAAAGATAAAGAGGTTATATAATCTCCCTAGGATTAAGGACTTAAGCTATTAAGTTATTAATCTAAGAAGAAGGATCTAAAAGATTAAAGGTTAAGCCTATCAATCTAGGTCTATAATAAAGAGATAGATAGGTATTTAAGGAAAAGGTATTTATATAGCTAGGTAGTCTAGATCTCTACTAATTAATCTAAGTAATAGTTTTACTATTAAGAGTTCTACTCTTAATAAGACCTTATACTAAAGATATTACTTATTATTACTTTATAATATTTAACCTAACTCACTATCTAAGAAATAGACTAACTATAGATTAGGATTAAGCTATTATTATAAATATCTACCTCTTTTAAAGGGGTTCTTATAAATAGTTATTAAATAATAGAAGTACTAAGGTAAAAGGTACTAAAAACTAGGTAAAGTAGGTAACTTACTTATCTAGGTAACTTACTTATCTAGGTAACTTACTTATTAACTATATTAAATATTAGAGAATAAAATATAAAGATTTAATTATAATTTATAACTAGTTTATATTTTTAGAAAATATAATTTTAAAATATAATATTATAAAGTCTAATATTTATAACTTTAATAAAATTAGGTTTTTAATAGGTTTTATTATAATAAAAATAGTTATTATAAGCTTTAATTAGATTAGAAAAGTAAAAGTAATATAGCCTAATAATAAAAAATAAGTTATTATAATTTAAATAGTAAATTCCTAAGACTTAATAATATTATTATATATTATAATAAAAGGCTAAAATTATCTTATATCTTAATATAAAGATAAATACTTATTTTTAGATTAATATATTAATATAAACTTAAATAACTAAATAATAAGTAAAATTAATATAAATTAAATAAAATATTTCTATTAATATATAAAAAATTAAAATAAAAGTACTTATTACTTTTTTATTTTAGATAATTATAAAAGTTAATATTTAACTATATTTAAGTTTTTTTACTAAAAGAATTAAGGGTTAAGGGTTAAATATACTTACTTATTCTTCTTATACTTTAGCCTTTAAATATTAATTATTTTAATTTACTTAAAAAGGCTTATAAGTAATAAATTAAAGATTTTATAAAAACTAATATTATATATATTACTAAAGAAAATTTCTTTTTTATATTTTTTTATATTTTTAATAAGTTTATTATAAAAAAGAATATCTAAAGTAGTTATTAAGGTACTAAAATTACCCCTTTTAATCTTAAAAAGGTTATTTTTACTTTAAAACTAAAGTTTATAATATTAAGTCTTTTAAACTTATATTTAAGTTTAATTAGTTTTTAGGTCTTTTAAATACTATATATTATAACTAGAGTAGTTTTATAGTCTTTAATTTTAAAAAGTAAATTACTAATTATTTAAATAATCTTTTAATTAAAAGTCTTAATATATTTAAGAGTTTTAAAAAAAATATAATAATTATTATATATAAGATTATTTTTATATATATATAAATATATATCTTTAAGGCTATAAATAAGCTAATTAATAAATACTAATATACTAAAAAAACTAGATTATAAACTAAAAGATCTTTTTTTTATAAAATATAAGAAAATTAAAAGAATAAATAGATATAAATAGTTAAATAAAATATAAAATATAAGCTTATAATAATTAAAAGGTAAAGGTTAAAATATATAGTTAGTAATATAATATATATAGTTAAACTAGATATAATATATATACTTATATTATAGATATAAAAGCTAATAAAGAAGAGGGTTTTAATTAGTTATAGATAATTCTTTTTATTATTAGTAAATTATTAATAATTAAAGGGTAAAGGGTTAGGGAATATAAGTAACTTACTTATCTAGGCGACTTACTTATTAAGGTAACCTACTTATTAACTATATTATATATAAAATAAATATTAAAAATAAAAATATAAGTAAATTATATTATTAAAAATAAAATTAAGT
The DNA here is from genome assembly GCA_001931865.2 of Beauveria sp. IMV 00265. Classification (NCBI taxonomy): domain Eukaryota; kingdom Fungi; phylum Ascomycota; class Sordariomycetes; order Hypocreales; family Cordycipitaceae; genus Beauveria; species Beauveria sp. IMV 00265. Next base: position 3,113 of record MSJG02000419.1, read on the forward strand.
AATAATAATAAAGAAAAATAAGTTTAAAGTAAAGTTATATTAAAGGTAAAAGGGAAATTTAATAAAAAAATCTTATACTAAATAAAAAGTAAGTATATACTAAAGATAATATATAAAAAGAAAGAATAGCTTATTAGGGTTATAACCTAATATTTATAAAAAAGCTAATTTATTAGTTATATTAGGCTAAAGAAATTACAAAGTAGGTTATATATAAGGAAATATACTTATAAAAGTAAGCTACTAATAAACTAGTAAGGAGGAGGTAGTAATAATTCTATTGTTATACCTAACTATAAGGATTATCTAATAACTAAAGTCCCTTAAGTACTATAACCCTTATATTCAGCTAGAGATAAGGGTAGAGTACTTTAATAGTACTATATATCTAGTAAATAAGCTATTAAGCTATTCTATAAGTACTATTATTAAATTATATAGAATTAATAACTTATTTATTTATACTCTTCTAAAGACTTATACTAGCCTATAAGGTCTTTAAGGTAAGTACTATATAGATTAGAGATAGTATAGAGGGAAAGAGCTAGTTATAACTAAGATAAAGTCTGCTAATTATTAGTATATACAGAAAATATTAATAATAATTATAATTACTTATAATTAAACTTAAATATACTTTATATAAAAAAATAATAGTAACTTAAAGTTTACTTAGGCCTACGGAAGTAGTAGTAGGTACGCCTATCTACACCGCCAGCTAACCTTCACGATTAATAGCCCTCCTCGACACTAACGCTTGTCAATAGCCGCTATAGGCGCAGCAAGACAACGGCAAGCAGCGTTTATTATTAGCGAGAGCTTATAGCAGACAGGCGTCCAAGGTAAAGGGTCTCAAGTTTTACGTGCGTAGGAACACGGGGTACTGCCTGGACTTAAAGCATTTCACAGGAACGCAGCTACTCAAGGATTCGGGCATACCTCAACCAGAAAATGAGAGTAGAATCCATCTTGGTCGTGCATACATGAGGGCAGTGAAGCCGGTGCGTGATATGCAATACCTTCTGGTGGCCCATGGCCTGCAGAGTAATAATCGCCCTCCGTCGCTCGATGGCTCGAGCTAGTGGGCTTCTCGTGGTGCGAGGCGTCCATTTCGCCAGGTACGGTCCTGTGTTCCAGAGACTTGAAATGCAGAGAGCAAGTATCGAGCAGAGGTCCTTGATATGCTCTGGTTTTCGAAGCCAAGAGGGTTTTTTCTTTGACGAAAAGGCTAATAAAAACATAAGCCGTCGGAGCAGCGAAAAATACTTATACACACCTGGGCGGCGGCGTCGTAGTTATTCCTTCGAAGCTTGGTCAAACACAAAACTGTGAGGGGCACTACGTGCAGGATGTGGCTAGCTGTAAAGACAACCTCGTTATTACTTGTTATATTTGTTATGCTCCCATGTACTATTATAGATGGCTGAGGGGATCACCCTTATTAGTACTAATAACGCAGAAGCATACGTTCACTTTCTGGCGAATGCGGCTTTTTTCTTGTCCAAGCGTAATGCATGCCTGCACCTGCATATGCGAGTCTCGGCAACAAAATTCAAGAGGCGCAACACACGGCAGCTGAACAGAAGTAGTAGGACTTATTCAGAAGACGCTTCTCAGAGGCTCGACTACCTCATAATAACGTCGAACATTTTGACGCTAGCCGGGAGAACCGAGACGCCCAAGGGAATTGACCGCAAGATGGTACCGCATCACTACGGTTACCAGATACTCATCAGAAAGCTACTACTTATCCTTAAGGGGATGAGATAACCCTGACGGTGCTAGACAGCAACCTTGGTAGTCCTAAAAAGCTTGACTAGGGCGATCTAGGTCTCGAAACGCACTCTGCTCTCGATGTTGTAGCAGCGCACTGTACATCCATGATTGATGAGAAGTACTTCGTCTAGTGACGCATACGGTGGAGTCTATACTAAGAATTTTCAGTTGTACATTCATTCGTTGTTTTATTACACCCAGTGGCTTCCTGCGTTATGATATAATCGTACATGTACGTTCATGTGCAGGATTGAGATAGTGGCTGGCTGGAACCGTTGCTGGCTCTGCTGAATGCCGCTCCGAAGTCTCCTGTGTACGGCTGAAAATGGAGCCAAGCAGGCAAGGTAAGCTATAGTCTCTAATATAAAGCAATACTAAAATACTGGTACATTATTAAAGATAAATAATTTATCTATAGATATATCTCAAAGGAATACTATAAATAATATAAGAAGATATATAAAAGATTATATAAAAATATATTAATATAGTTAATAAGTAAATTACTTAGAGAAGTAAGTTTCTTACTTTTATTTTATATATTAATTATATTTTTATTTAACCAGAATTTTAAAGATTATTTTATTTATATAATATATAAATATAATATTATTACTAAACTTTTAACTATTTTAGGCTTAATATATAAAAGTTATACTTTATTAACGAATCGCCTTTAAGATATAAAAGTAAAGTAAGTAATTCGCTTATTTAAGTAACTTACTTATTAACTACGTTTACCCTTTTTTATAAACTACTTTTAATAAAAGAACTAGGTGGTCTTAAATTATTATATAACAGTTAAAGTTTTTAAGAGATATTAGTAGAAGATAAAGATAGTTATATCTAGCCACGTGCATGCCCCTTTGGCACCACACTTCTTCACAGTGGTGGCGCTGACGTGACGAAGCGGCAGGCATGCCTGGACAGTGCTGTCGGGGCTCGCGTCATGCATAGCCTGCAGAACTACCTATGGCAATGACAAGTTAGTTCATGACAACAATGCTTACATCTTTAGCTCTACGTACTATGCTAGGACTAGTACACTTCAACTATATGCGCATCACATTACTGGCCCTATGACCAAGGGAGAACGGCCCGAGTACCAAACGACGCAGATTAATGGTTATGCTGTGGCAAGCGACCAGAAGACTGCAGTGTAAGGTACGAATGCATTCAGGAATGCTACGAATTTGGCTCGACGGCAACGGAAGTAAGTTTTACGCATCGCCAACGCCAAGTTTCACGGGCAGGTTCATCCTCTATGTGCCTCTGTTGAGTAGATTTTAAAAGATACCAAGTTCCCAGGTAAATTAGGGACTTGGACTGGTCACGCAAGGTGGGTGCATGTTGTCAAGGGTTTCAAAAGCCAGTTCAGTTGCTACAAATAAAAAATCTCCCAAATCAGAACAAAACCAGAATAATAAGCCGTCATTTTCCCATGTCATATTACAACGCGTTGATCCTTGTCCAATGACTTGTCCGTGAAAAAACATGCATCTTACAGATTGCCCCCGCTCTCCCTATTCAAGGGCGTCCAACTAGACATCTGCCTTTTCAAGGCTCAGTAGGCTTGTGGTCGACAATGGGAAACGGCTCTCTGCGACTCTCCAACTCGGCCGCCTCCCGACGAGTATCGGGCACAGGAACGTGATCCACGACGGGCATGCCCCAAAACGCATCCGCAACAGGCTTTCCGGCGTCGGCGCGGCGATCCACGGGCGTGTGGTCCACAATGGGCCGGTGACGCCCGGCGCGGCGCATCAACTCCTCACCAAAGTTTTCAAAATCGGACGGTTCGACGCCGCGGCCGTCGTCGGGGATATTCTTTGGGTGGGTCAAGGTGAGAGTAATGGGCTTAGGACGGGCGAGACCGCCGCCGCCGCCGCCGCCGGCGCGGCGCTCCACGGAATAGAAGCCGTCGAGGTCGTCATCATGGTCGTGGTCGTCGCGGCGGTGATGCACAGCGGAACCGGAACCATCGTCGTCTAGATCATCGTCATCATCTTCGTCGTCGTCGTCTTCGTCGCCACGGCGCTTGACGGAACTGAAGCCGTCGAGGTCGTCATCGTCGTCTTCGCCATTGTCGGACGTGGTCACCTTGTCGAGTTCGGGGCTGCTGCGGCGCGCGTTCGGGACGGGAATGTGGTTGATGATGGGCATACCCCAGTCCTGGCGGGCGGGCGCGGCAGCTGCCTCGGCGACAGCGGGCACAGCGGTGGTTGTGGCGGCGAGGACCGCGGCGGCGGCTTCGGCGACGGCTTCGGCGATGGCGGGCAGGGCGGTGGTTGTGGCACCGAGGACCGCGGCGGCGAGAGCGGCGGAGAGCTTCATGGTGTGATGCTTGAACCTTGGTGTGCGGATGATGGCTATCGAGTATGAACTTTTGTCTTTTCTGGCGGCAAGGTCGTCGTCGTTTCCGTCAAGATGGAGAGCCAGAGGGCGGGCGGGAGATTAACTCTTTATAGCCCCCCTTGCTGTTCCTTTTGCCGCTGCGAGACATGTCTCGCCCACGCAAATGACCTTTTGCGAGTCTAGACGGATCCAAAAGACAAACGCGCAACATGTCTGGAATGCTCATCGCAAAGGGGGTCGCGTCCCCTCTAGTTGGAAAAGAGGATTACGTCGTGTCTTGAATCTTGATCGACCGACAGGAATGACTTCGAAACAGGCTGAGAGGTCATGTCCCCCTTCTTTCGCGGGGCTATAAATAGTCGCTGTTTTATGGAGTCGTGTGCTTCCTTTTTCTTTCGTACAAAATGGCTGGATTCTTCTTGTCGCGGACACTTTGCATTCCAGTCAGTGCATCCGCGGTCGTACAAAAGCCACGACGGGCTATGCGCGCTGCCGAAGCATCCGCTTGCACGTCTCCATGTCTATGGACAGGGATATAATTACTAACACGTTCTTCTTTAAGCATATATCGTTAAACCTATGCAGGGAGGCATGTTCATGCGGGTGTAGTAAGCCAGAGGTGGAGAGAGGCGATGCCAAGGGCGTAAATTGTCGGCAAGGGGCCCGATGAACCCCGGATTAGCGCTGAAGAGCCACGATGAAATCGGAAGAATCATGCACGTCGACGCTTTCCCCATGTGCAAAGAGATGCACTTCCGGGCGCCGCCTTTCAACTCCACCGTGGCCTTTTTCTTTTGTGCAAGCCGATAGCACATCCTAGGCATAAACGTGGCGGGTAGAAACCGCCATGGACGGATGAACCAAAGGGCAACTCTGGCCCTTCCCCGCGCCGTCTAGCCAATCAACACGACGCGCGAGCCGTCGTCGCACGCCACACAGCCCGTCGTAGCCCTTGTCCTCGCGGGCGTGACGGACAAAGAGCCTTGCGGCTGGGTTCACGTGGCGGGAGGCGTTAGCCAAGTGTAACCACTGGGCATCGAGCGGCTACTTTTTCTTTCCTTGACCATTGATTCTCTGTTTTTCTGACCTCCATTTTCTTCTTCATCGTCATCTCGTCATCTCACCGTCATTTACTCGTTTGCACAAGGTAGTCGAACATACCTACAACACCGTGTTTCTATACGCGCTACAAAAATACTAGGAATGCGGCTTTGATGAATAGACATACGACACCGTTGGCGTCGTGCCAGACCGTGGTGCGGACGCTGGGGTGGATCACTTCGATAGCGACCATGGTTGTGCTGGGCTTCATTGCGAACCGCTGGCCGGGCAAGATTGGCTCCGTGGCCGGTGCCATGATAGGTGTAAGTTTTCTCATCTCTTTCTTTTTTCGGATTTCGACGCATCTCAGTCTCTTCTACCTGCGTGTTTTGTCACCGCTCGTTGGGACCGCTGTTGGATCGGCGCCAAGAATGGAGACAATGCGGGGTGTGGGGAAGCATCACATCCACCGTTTAAGACGTTGAAAATACGGATGATGCAGGAAAATATGCGAAATCGATGCAAAAGATATCATGCAGAATTGATGCAAAATTGATGCGGAATTGTTGCAGAATTGATGCAGAAGTGATGCAAAAAAACCACCCAAAATGCAGAGAAATCATAAATTGATCAGCGCTGACTCTATCAGGTCGCCGCGGCCATACTCAACGATAGCTGGCAAGTAGCCTCAACCACAAACTGCGCCGCCGGCTTCCAGGCACTGCCGCCCGCGCGAGCCCTTTTACACGACATGGTGTCCATGGCCATCTGCCTCGGCGGCCTCATTCTCGTCATCTTTACCGGCGTGCGGTCCGTCAACAAGGACGACTACGAGTTTCAGCGACAGCTCGACGACGCGCAGTACGGCGAGGCGTATACGCTGAGGCGGCTGATGAGTGCGGCTCACTGGTTCTTGGTGGGGGTCATGTAAGCATACGGAAAAGAGTATGGATGGGATCAAGGACTAACCTGTTGGTGTAGATTATGGCGGCTGTTATTTTCGGTGTGGGCATGTTATGATTGTGTGCGAATTGCGACGCCGGAGCGGGAGAGGTTGCGATATCGACGACAGATGGAAGAGGCGCAGACGTATGATGCATGATGCGTGATGCATAATGTGGGAATGTCGTGGTAGCAATGTCGATATGGTAATGTGGCAATGTCAACATGGATGTGGCAATGTCAATATGGTAATATGGCAGTGTCAATATGGTAATGGGCAATGCCGTGTTGTAATGCGGCAGTGTAAATCATGTTCTTGTGTCTTTGGTGGTTTGCATATTGAAGCTTCAAGTGGCGGCAACGTTTCTTTGCGTAACGATATACTGAAATATATCGGACTTGTATATTTCGTCTAGAGAAAAAAAATGAATTCCCGGTAGTCAAGTACATGCTCTCAAAAACAAAACGTATAAAAATCATCAAAATGCATACTCCTCCACGTGCAGGTATATCCCCTGCGCACCCGTCCCCTTGTGCACAGCGCGCTCGTCGCTCAGCGCAGCGACGCAGTTGCGCGTCCTGGCCACAATCTCCTTGCCGCCGCAGACAACCACGGCCGTCTCGCCCCAGGCCTCCTCGACGGGCTCCCTGATGAGCGCCTCAATGTCGGGCCGGGCCGCGTACTCTCTTACCACGTGCACAGCCTGCCGCGAGTCGCCACTGTCGGAGCCGCTCCCGCGGTCTGTGGCATCGTCTTCGTCTTGGTGCACGGCAACCCTCTTTTCGTCGGCGTCGAGGTCGGAGCCGCTCCCGCGTTCCATGGCAGCGCCGTGGTCTTGGTGCACGCCGACCCTCTTTTCGTCGGCATCCATGTCAGAGCTCGCGCGCGACTCACCGCCGCGCAGCAGGCTGCCGCCCGCTTTCCCGTCAGCGGGCTGGTGGCCGCCGGTGATGGCGAGGTGCAAGTGGACGTCGATGCCGTGGGTGTGGGCGGCGTGGGCGGCGTCTTTGGCGCGCGCAATGTAGTACTGCGTCTCGGCGGGCGACTTTGCGACAATGGCGAGGTCGATGCGGCGGACGCACGTGTTTTGCCGGGATTTGGCGGCGACGGCCTCGAGAACGGGCACGACGAAGCTGGCGCCGGTGGAGGCGCCGATGAGCACCAGCCGCTCAAAGGCGTCCCAGTTGACGGGAGCGCCGTACGGGCCGGAGACGAGGCCGGTGAGCTCGGCCGAGGGGTTCTCAGCGGCGTACTTGTTGATGCGGCGGGAGAAGCCGGTATGGGCGCGGACGATAAGCTGGATGCTGTTGCAGCAGCAGGTGCCGGGCAAAGTGTGCGCGCAAGCGATGGTGTAGGGGTGGGCTTCGAGCGGGCCGAGGCGCGGTACCCAGAGGTAGATGTGCTGGCCGGCGGACCATTTGAAGTGGACGTCCTTGATGGTGAGGACGGTGGTGGTGTCGCTTACAGCGCGGGCGACGACGCGGTGGCCGATGCGGCTGCGACCCTCGCAGGAAGACTTACCGCCACGGAGCTGCACGTTTTGCCATAGCAGGTTGGCCCAGCGCGCGAGCCGGTCAAAGGCGAGAAAGGAAATGGCCATCCAGAGGAAATGGCGCGCGTTGGCGGGAATGTGCTTGTAGATGAGCCACAGCATGACGACGGCCGAGGCAATGTGCTGCAGCAGCCAGAGCTCGTAGGCGGCACGCCGGATGGGAACGAAGCTGACGACGACGGACCAGAGTAGGACGGCCCAGGCGCCGAGGCCGTACTTGACCATGGGCATGATTTCTAGCTCGTACTGGACAAAGTCGGCGCGCACCCACTCGGTCCAGAAGTGGAAGCCGTGGCAGGTGGCCGTGATGAGCATGGTGCGGGCGACCCAGCGGTGCAGCCAGTTGAGACGCTCGTGGCTCGAGCCGACGAGGAAGCCGAGCGGATTGTACTTCATGGCGAGGAGGTAGAGCATGGGCAGCTGGCAGACGGTGACCCAGGCGTTGCGGAAGCCGATGCGCTCCCAGTAGGTGGCGTCGTTGGCGACGACGCGCCACGACATGAGGTAGATGACAACGGCCCAGTAGCAGAACAAGACGAGGATGCGGCCGAGCGGGAGGGGAGTGGCCCAGCGGAGGGCGCGGACGCGGAGGTAGTACTGCGGATGGCTGATTTCGCGGACGACGGCGGTGGCGGTGGCCCAGGCCTGGGAGAGGCGACCATCGGGACGGGTGGGATGCTGGACGGCGGGATTACGACATGAGGAGATTCTGCGGGTGTGTTAGAGAAGTGCTGGTGAGGATGAGGGTTGGGATGCAAGTACCGGACGTGGGCGGCGTAGGCGTTGACGGCGCGGATGGCGGCGAGCAGGCCGACGACGCCGGCGACAATGTACCAGTAATCACGAGAGAATGCGTGGTTGATTTCGGAGCCTATTCCTGGGTGGTCCATGTGCATGCCGCCCATGCTCATGTCCATGATGGCGGTGCGGCGGTGCCGGTGATGTAGAGGTACGTGGTAGTGAACATGTGAGGGTCAACGACGTCTGGCAAGGCAGAGAGTATATCAAGACGGGTCAGACGTCACGACGAATACTTGCAAGAGGAAGAATGAAATGTGCCGGAATAAATCAAGACTGCCGCTTGTGCCGGTGTCAGTGCCCGAACGGTGGTCAATGTGACAGGAACATGTCGACTGGGAACGGGGGTGATAATGGATCATTGGCGATTGGCCTAGACGGCTGTCAAACCACTTAAACCAAGCTGAAACTGATAAACGCTATTTTCTAGAATTTAATTCTTTTTAAAAAGCCCGCATTCGAGCGCAGCGAGGCCCAGAAAAAAAAGAGAGGCAAAAACGTGGGTTTGGCGCTATTGCATGCAGATGCCACTTTGGAAAAGAAAACTTGCTCAAATATTCTCACGAGCTGTGGCTGAATTGGAAAATGGGGGGGCCTGGCTAGTGTCGTGGTTGGCTGGTTTAGGATAAGCAGAGGGGGGCGCCACATGCGGCCAAGCTAAACTTATAATAAAGGCGGGAGCCAGACCGGAAGCGGGTGGCTGGTGATGGTGCTTCCGGGTGCGAGGTATGAGGTGAGGATGGTTGAAAATAGAGGTAGACGATGTGAGTAAACATTAATGTTGAAGTTTGTTAAAGTCGATAGAGAATGGCAAGGCAAGAAAAAAAAGAATAGAAAAAAAAGAAGAAAGGAAACTTGCGAGGGCTAGGCAAAAGTATATAAAAGTGTCATCGTCTGTGCCCGTTTGCACGCCACATCCGGAACATGACCAGAAAACCAGTACGGAGATGGCAGTATCCGATACCAGCTCGTTTTCCCGAATGTCTTGGCCCGACCATCCATCCATCCTATGTACTTAATTAATTACATGGTTCCTGAATTCCAATTCTCCAAACCCGCCGGATATAAACCGCCAAGCTCATCCCCCATCTCCTCCCATCCCCTCACCACTCTCCTCCTCCTCCTCCCCTCCTCCTCCAACATCACCTTTTCCCTCTCCTCATCTTCATCATGCGCTTCCTCATCCCCCTCGCCGCCCTCGCCGGCATCACCTCTGCCCATTTCCAGCTCAAATATCCTCCCACCATTGGCTTCGAAGACGCCAAAGAAGACACGGGCCCTTGCGGCGGCTTCACCCCAGACCTCTCCAAATCAGACCTCCCCGACTTTCACATTGGAGGCGACGCCGTCGCCGTCCGTCTCAGCCATCCCCAGTCCAAGTGGCTCTTTCGCGTCACCACCGACCCCTCCGACGAAAAGAAATGGGAGCAAATCTACCCGATTGTGCTGCAGAGCGGCCTGGGTGATTTTTGCCTGCCGCAGCTGACTGTTCCTGAGAAATACGCCGGAAAGAAGGGTGTCCTTTCGATTGTCTCATCGGCTGTCGATGGTCTACTGTACCAGGTGCGTCATCTCTTTTTTTTTTTTTTTTTTTTTTTTTTTTTTCCCTCGCTTCGCTCGACGTCGGGCCGTGAATGATTCCATCTGCATCAGCGCACACTCCAAAACGCATCGCTAACCGCAAAAGTAGTGCTCGTCCGTCAACTTTGTCACCGGCTCCAAGGAAAAACCCAAGGAATGCACCAACGCCACCCTCACCGTCAGCTTTAGCAGCGACGAAGCCCTTTCCGCCCTGGTCGGCAGCAGCAGCGGCGGCGGCAGCGGCAGCAACGCCACCACCACGTCTGGCGGCGGCTCGTCCACCACGGCCAGCCCCTCGGCGTCGCCTACTAAAAACGCCGCCGCCGCCGCGCAGCTTGGTTCCGGTCTACTCGCGGTGCTGGGTGGCCTGCTCTTGATTTAATTCGAGCTCGAGGATGTATGGCATATCTGAGGGAAGGGGCGCCGACGCAATTGGCTGATGGCGCGCGCACAAAGGGTCCAAGCGTGGGGTTCAAGCATGGAGTAATGAGCGTGCAGCAACGAGTACATAGCCTGTGTACATAGCATGTGTACACATAATGATGCAGAAACCGTTACATTTCAAACTTTGCATTTTGTAAGCCACAGAATTTATTTTCCTGCGCCATGTCAAAGTCTGCTCTTTTTCTTTTTTTTCTTCCCATTCCCTCTTCTCTTCTGATCAACTAAAAGCCTTATACTGCCATTGAACATGCCCGCATTCCACCTCCCCTCTTCCTCTTCAAAATGTCTGACCAACCCAAATAAGCAGGAGACTATCGCCTCGTCTTCTACCTGACTGGCCCGTATCTGCGTGCCCATCAGGCTATTACCAGGTAATATCTCCCCCAACATGACATCCATTTCCCCACATTTCCCCTCGCGGCTCCTCCACACCGACCTCGCTCCCACCTGTTCATCACCAGCCCGTCGCTTTTCCTCTCTACCTCTTTTTATTTCCATTTTCCCCTACTGTTGTGCTGTTGTTATATCAATCATCTGTGGCTAACGCCTTTAACACTTCCCCCCTCAGTCTCTCTCCCGTCTTTGCTGCGTCTGGCTGCTTCCACTGGCCGAGTCGAGTCGTCCGCTCCGTCGCCGGCTCCGACACCCGAGCCCGTGTCGCATCCAGCCGTGACACGCAGCCGTCGTCCACGACCTCGCACCACCTCATTCTCTGCTCCCACTTGCCCATCCCCTTCCTCTCCGAGTCTGGAATCCGCAACATCGCCAATGCCGCTCATCCTGTAAGCCCAATCGCTCCCCCCGTGTCATCCCACGGCTCCAGACCGCCCCCCGACATCATGAATCTCTTCCTCTTCCTCGCGCTCTTCGAGCGTCCCCAGTTCAAATACATCTTTTCCCGCCGCGCCGACTACTACCCCGTCGACCACATCAGCTGGCCCGCCAACTACACCACCCAGCACGGCGAGCACTGTCCCACCCCCGCCGAGGCCGTCTCGCTCTACGTCCTCGCCGGCGTCGCCCTCGCTGCCGCCATGGCCTACTTCTGGCACGCCCGTCTCCTCCGGCTACTTCCCGTCTGGCTCCGGCCCTTTGCCGCCGAGCAGGGGCCCGATGCGCGCTCCTGGTCCCCGGAGGACGACGACCTGTTCAAGCCCAAGCGCTGGACGCACTGGACCCTCATCCTCTTCCTCATTGCGCTCTTTGGCTTCCTTCTGTCGCTCATCCCTGTCATACTGGACTCGGCGCAGACGCTGCACCTGTTTGAAACGGTGCCCTGGTTCGCCGTCGTCGTTGTCACCATCGCGGACCGCCCGACGCGCACCCCGCGGCTACTGCTCGCCCAGTACGCCGCCATGCTGCTCACCAGCGTCGCCGTCTACTCGATGCACTTCCTCGACCACGACCTGCGCTACGTTGAGCCCACGCAGCTGATCCGCGATGCCCTAGCCCTCGTCGCCCTCGCCTGTATCTGCGCCATGCCCCTGCGCGACCCGGCCTGGGACGTTGACAACATTGGCTCATCGGCGCTGCCGCCCTCGTCGCTCCTCCGCAGCCCCGAGGACAACCTCTCGCTCCTGCGCTTCTGGACCATGAGCTGGGTCACTCCCCTGGCCCGCCTCTGTCGGAAGCGCGAAATCACCGTCGACGACGTCTGGCAGCTGCCCTACGACTTTCAGCACACGCGCCTCTACATGGCCTTTCGCGAGGTCCGCGGCCGCCTGCTGCCCTGCCTCGTCCGTGCCAACGGCCTCGACCTCTGCCTGTCCACCTCGCTCGCCGTTGCCGAAAAGGTACTCGAGGTCACCAACATTCGCCTCACCAGCAAGCTCTACCGCGCCCTCGACCGCGCCGAGCCGCGCGAGGCCTTTTACTGGTGTGCCGTCATGCTCGCCCTCGACGCCGTCCGCCAGGTCGCCAAAACGACGGCCAACTGGTACTCCCGCAAGGCCTATGAGCGCTCGCGTGGCGAAACCTTTATCGGCCTCTTTGGCAAGCTCCTCACCCGCGCCGTGCCCGGCTCTGACGCCACCGAAAAGGGGCCTCAGAACCACACCTCCCCGCGCCACGACATCACCTCCGACGACGGCGAGCAGCAGACCAAGATGCAGCGCTTCGTCTCACGCATCTGCGGTCGTCGCAATAAGACGCCGCTCGCCGCCGCCCCCGTCTCCGCGCAGCCCGCGTCCAACGCCAAAGTCGTCAACCTCGTCCGCGGCGACACGTACGAAATCTCGCAGCGCTTCTGGGATTTCCAAAAACTCGTGTCGCAGCCCATCAAAATCATCTTCACCATGTACTACCTCGTTGACATCATGGGCTGGCCCTCGTCCATTGGCTTTGCACTCATGGCCGTCTTCCTGACCTGCAACTCGCTGCTCGTCAAGCATCTCATCGCGCTCGAGCGCCAGCGCACCGCGCACTCGGACAAGCGCGCGCAGGCCGTGTCGCACTTTGTCGAGGCCAGCCGTCCGCTCAAGCTCAACGGCTGGACCGACTCATGGAGCGCGCGCATCTTTACGTTTCGCGCGCTCGAGATGCGCAAGCGCCTGCAGCTGGCGTACGTCACCGCGTCCATTTCCACGCTCAACGTCGCCGGCGGCACGTCGTATCCGCTCGCCGGCATCGCGCTCTTTACGCTCGTCCTGCGCCGCGGGCTGCCCAACGACGTCATCTGGCCGTCGCTGCAGCTCTTTGCCCAGCTCGAGGCCTCGGTCAAGGAGGCCTTTGACCTCGTCTCGGCCTTTTGGAAAACCACCATCCCCGTCGAGCGCGTCCACGCCTACATGGCCGAGCCCGACCGCGACGTCGCCTCTTCGCTCACCCCCGACGCCAAGACCATTTCCTTTCACCGCGCCTCCTTTGCCTGGCCGTCCACCGACGCCGCCGTCCTGCGCGACCTCGACTTTGAGATCCCCGCCGGCGGCCTTACCGTCATCCGCGGCACAGTCGGCGCCGGCAAGTCCTCGCTGCTGCTCGCCGCGCTCAACGAGATGCAGCTGCGCGGCGGATCGCTCACCCTCCCCGACGAGCCCATCGGCTACGCGCAGCAGCTGCCCTGGCTGCAGAACAAGACGATCCGCGACAACATCCTCTTCCAGCACCCCTTTGACGCCCACCGCTACCGCCAAGTCGTCCACGCCTGCGCGCTCGCCCCCGACCTCGCCGCCTTTCCCGCCGGCGACATGACCAAGCTGGAGGAAGGCGGCGTCGGCTTGTCAGGCGGGCAAAAGGCCCGTGTTGCGCTCGCCCGCGCCGTCTACTCACCTAGCCGCGTGCTGCTCCTCGACGACCCTCTTGCGCCGCTCGACCACGACACAGCGGCCGCCATTGTCCGACGCTTTCTGCAAGGACCGCTCGCAAAGGACCGCACGATTGTCATGGTGACGCACCGCGACGACCTGGTGCTGCGCATCGCCGACGCCGTCATCGACGTGGACGGCGGCACCGCGCGCGTGCTCACCCCCGCGCAGGTGCAGGAGGAGCTCGCGCATCCGTACCACGCGGCAGACGAGAACGCGACCCACGACGACGCCGACCATTCGTCCGCCGCGCACGACGACGACGCGGCCCTCTCCGGCGGGCGGCTCGACCCGGAAGATCCAAGCGCAACGGGCAGCGTCTCGTGGACCGTGTACCTGCGGTACATGCAAGCCGGCGGGTGGCACCTGTGGGCGCTTCTGGCGCTGGCGTACGGCATATCGCGGTACTGCGATATTGCGCGCGCGCGGCTTCTCGAGGAATGGGGCAAGGACACGGCGGCCGGTCCCCCGCGGGAGCTCGGATCGCGCGGCTACTGGGGCCTTCCGGACGCGGCGACATATCCGGGCATGTGGCTGTACGTGCTCGCGGGGCTGTCGGCGGGCCAGATCATTAGCTACGGCGCCGCGCAGGTGCTGCTCGCGCGCATCAGCATCGACGCCGCGCAGGGCTTGTTCCGGACGGCGGTGGAAAAGGTCAGCCGGGCAACGTTTCGGTACCACGACACGACGCCGACGGGGCAGCTCAAGAACAGGCTCATCGCCGACATGTCCATGGTGGACGGCGGCATCCTGCAGCCGCTCGAATCCTTTGTCTTCAATCTCATCTCGCTCGTCATGGCCATCATCGCCATTGCCACACACCAGCCCATCTTACTCGCCGTCCTCGGCGCCGTCTCCCTCCTCTTCGTCTTCTTTTTCCGCCTCTACGTGCCTGTATCCCGGTGTCTGCGCCGCCTAGAGATGCGCTACCTCACGCCCATAATCGCCAACATTGGCGTCATGCAGGACGGCCTCGTCACGATCCGCGCCCTGCGCGTCGAGTCGCACTTTCAGCAGCGCCACCTCGAAGCCGTCGACGACTTTCAGAAGCAGGACCACTTCTTCTGGAGCATGGCGTTTTGGCTCGACTTTCGCCTGTCGATGAGCTCCGCCGTCACGCGCGCCGCGCTCATAATACTCATGGTGTCGCTCGGCACCGCGGCGTCGGCCGTCGGCTTCGTGCTCACGCAGACGACGATTGCCATGGCGGCCGTGCAGCAGCTCTGCGAGCGCTTCGCCCAGCTGCAGCTCGACGCCGTGAGCCTGGAGCGCGTGCACATGCTCAACGCCATCCCCGCGGAGCCCGTCGGCGGCGCGCAGCCCCCCTCCGACGACTGGCCCGCGCCGGGCGACGCCGTCACCTTCTCCGACGTGTCCTTTCAGTACGACGACGACCTGCCCGCCGTGCTCGACGGCGTCAGCCTTTCCATCCCCGGCGGGTCCACGTGCGCGGTGCTTGGCCGCACCGGCTCCGGCAAGTCCACCATTGCCAACGCGCTCCTCGCCACACGCGCCCCGTCCCGCGGCACCCTGACCGTCGGCGGCGTAAACCTCGCCGCCGTCGACCGTGCCGCGCTGCGCCGCCGCATCACATTTATCCAGCAGGACCCCGTGCTCTTCCCCGGCACCCTCCGCGACAACCTCGATCCCGAGGGACGCTTCTCCGACGCGGCCTGCGCCAACGCCATCGCGCGCGTGCTCGGTCCGACCTGGACCCTCGACACGCCCATCGACGCTGGCGGCAAGAACCTGTCGCAGGGCCAGCGCCAGCTCGTCGGCATCAGCCGCGCCGTGCTGCGCCGGTCCGGCCTCGTCATTCTTGACGAGGCCACGGCGAGCATCGATCGCGCGACCGCCGCCACGGTGCAGAGGGTGCTGAGGGAGGAGTTGGCGGATAGTACGGTGATTACGATTGCGCATCGGCTCGAGGCCGTCGAGGACGCAAACTGGTGCGTGAGGATGGAGAGGGGACGGGTGCTGGAGTGTGGTCCTGCGCGGGACCTGGCGACGAATGGAAAGTAGGGGTTGTGTGACACTTTTTTGAAATGTATGGATATTAAAAGGAGATGTTCTGTAAAGACATGATGTAGTTGGATAGAGTAGATGTTGTCTTGCAGTGTCAGGTCACATGCAACATGGTTAATTGGATAGTGTGCAGTTGGATAATTTACAGTTTCACGTCAATTATGCCCTGGTTGGATAGCTTGCAGTTTCATGTCAACGTGCTCTGGTTCAATAGCATACTTTGACAACTTTATTTCCCGTGGTATATGCAATTCTATATGCTTCTAGGGTATATAAATCATGAGTACATGACACTGTATGGAAAGCCTCCCGTGTACGCCCGAATCTCGGGCAAGCAGCTACCCAAAAAGCGTGTCCAAGATGCGTTCAAAGCGAGACCTAAATTGTTAGCAACGACCTGGTACAACGACAGCAAGACTTGACATACTCTGCTTTCTTGGGCACAAAGTTGGCCTCGTGCTCCTCCACCTCCGCCAGGTCCTTGAGCAGATCCACCTCCTCGGGCTTGTGAATCTTGGTCTTCATGATAAACTTGTAGCCAAAGTACAATGCTGGAAACACAAAAATCATCATGTACGAGAATAAGAAATTGGGGACATTCCAGCGGCCGGGTAAAAAGACGGGGTAGCCTCCCAACAACGCCATGAGCACGGTCCAGAAGAGCGCATAGTAGGCGGCATAAGGCATGAACCAGGCGCGGTAGGGCAGAGTGGCGGGATCGACGCCCTGCGCGTGAATGGCGCGACGGAAACACAGAAACGAAATGCAGACGCCGCCGAAATTGAGGAGCTGCGACGCTGTGACCAGAGAGACGAACCAGTTAAGAACGACGGAAGCACCCGAACCCAGCTGCAGAAAAGACAGCAGCGCAATGACGAGCACAACACCGACGCAATAAACGGGAACACCCTTCTTGGTGCAGGTGGTGAGAAGGCGCGGCGCCTTTCCCTCGAGAGCCAGGCCGTAGAGTGACCGCGAGGCGCAGTAGACGTACGAATTACCAGCCGAAAAGGCCGCCGTTAATACGGTCGCGTTGACAATGTGAGGAAGAATCGGGATGCCAAGACGCTTCATAGCGACCACGTATGGAGAGGCGGCAGCGCCGGGTGAGCCGTTGGCATAGGCGTCGATGAGGTCCTTGTCGTTGTAGGGAACGAGAATACCGACGCAGAGAGAGCCGAGGATGAAAAAGGTCGTAAGTCGGTAAAAGACGGCATTGAAGGCACGAGGCATGACCTTGCGCGGGTTCTCGGCCTCGCCCGCGGCCATGGAGACATAGTCGGGACCAGCAATGGTAAAGGCGGCCTGGATCAAGCACTGCAAGAAGCCAACCCATCGACCCAGGCCACCGGTGTAGCCGTATAGCTCGGCAAATGAACCAGGGTTGGACCAGTAGCGGAAGCCGAAGCGATCGTGCTGAGGGTTCCCACCGACCATTACGATGAAAGTAAAGAGTATAAGGCCAATAATAAGCAGTACCTTGCCGAGAGCGGCCCAGAATTCGGTTTCACCATACCACTTGACAGCAATTACGTTGATGGCGGCGTATAGAACAATGATGATGGTAATCATTGCGCCAGTGGGTATCGCTTTGGTCCAGAAATTGATAATGAGGTTGCAGGCTACCACTTCAAACGGTACGAGGGCGGCCTGGAAAACAAAGAAATTCCAGCCAATGGCGAAGCCAAAGGACTCGTCGACGTAGCGACCAGCGAATCGGATAAAGGGCGAGGAGATGGGCAGATAGGTGACCATTTCGGCCATGCACAATGTGACGGCGAGCACAACAGAACACCAGAAGCTAAAGGCAATGAAGAGACTAGCGGGGCCGCCATGGAGAAGACCCTGACCGATTTGAACCTGTACGCGAGGTCGACGGCTACGATAAGCAAGGGATCGGGGATCAAGCGGGGATATTTTGACAGGGACGCACATAGAGAACGGTTCCGATACTGCCGCCGATGCCAATGAGCTGGATGTGTCGCGATTTGAGCAGGCGGTGGGTTTGGTCGACGTTGCCGGTGTCAATGGAGAGGCGGCCGGCTGTGAGGTCGGAAACGGGCTTGGGATCGGCGCCAACAGCTTTGTCGGGACCAACGTTTTTTTCGGCGTGGTAGGGGTAGGCCGGCGGGCTGCGCGAGCCGTCTGAGCCCATTGTGACGATTGGGGCAAAACGAGGTGCGCGAGAGGCGATTGAAGTTGCGGGTGCAGTTGGCGACAAGTGCGGGATGCGAAAGAAGAGCTGTGGCCTGGCTGTCACAAGACAATTGGCGCTCCGTGGATATGGGCCGAGGACGGGCGTATGGAGCTGTGGTTGTGGGAGTGGCTAGTGATGGTCTTGTTGCATGATGAGATAAGTGTGCAAGAGTGTTGTGCTGCAGATGGCGGATGAGGAGCAAATGGTGCGTGTCGACAAAGTTGGAAATAGAAAATTGAAGATTGAAAATGGCGACGAGAAGAGAAAATCGGCGCCGGCTGGTCGGGCGGCATGTGCGTAGTATTTGAAGTAGCTAGCGGGCAAGGCGCGCGACAAGCAGCTGAATTCGTGTGTACGTCTTCGAATAGCGTCTTGGGCGGGTCAGGACGTACACAGTAGAGCAGGCTAGCCGGGCCAGCATCTTGCCCCAGAGTGACCAGGAGCAACAGCACCAGGGCTGTAGCTGGCCGGGGTCGGTGCGGAAGTCAGAATGGATGCAGCCTCCAGGGCTCTCCACACAACGTTGATTGATCAAGGAGAGACAAGACGGAGTGTGGTGGGGGGAGCGGGAGGAATGCATCGGCAAGAGTTGGTGTTGAAGTCTGTTTGCGGATGACTTTGCATGGCAATTGATGAATATGGGTAGATTGAATGGCCCTTGATGGTGATCAAGCTGATGTTGATGACGGAGAGCTGGTCCAAATGGAAAAGGTCATGGTGGAAAAGGTAACAAACGAACGAGAACCGGTGATGGATGGTGTTTGCTTGAAGACTTGGCGCTGACCCCTGTCTTGAGCGGTGTTTGGTGCATGTAGCGGGGCATTCACAGTGGCTTGCCCACTATAATTTTACTATATTTCATTTTTTCGTGCCGCTGTATTACTCCGTACAGCCAAGGTGTCTTTAACAATGCAATGAACAAAGAAAAGAGACTGAAATATACACATGGCTTAGATCATCTTAGACAGGCGGTAATTACGCAATCATCTTCACAGTGCTAAGAAATCAGTCTCGCAGGATACTCTTCTTTATGCCCAAACATCACGTGCCTGTTCTGGCCCGACACAGCCCGCCAACCAACCCACCATCGTTCGTCAGTTACCTTGCCATATTACCCCCCTCAACCCCTCAACCCCTCATCTTCTCCATCTTGTCCAGAAATTAAACATCCCGCCCGACCCATTCGTTCATCGCATTGCGCATTGTGCCATCCACGCCAATCAACATCACCATCACAATCATCCTCTCCCACTTGCAGCCTGCTTGCAGCCTTGTCACACCTTCTGCTGTTGGGGTTGCACTAGTGTTGCTTCTACACCACCAACAGCCAGGGTTGGAAATTAGTACGTACTAATTTAGTTACTAAATTAGTATTTTTAGTATTTTTAGTATTTGCTAATTAATTACTAAATTAATTAGTATTAGTATAGATTTCTAAATACTAATACTAATTTAGTAAATACTAAAAAATACTAAATTAATTAGTAATTAGTATTAATATACTAAATTACTAAATTAGTTACTAAAAATACTAAATTAGTATTTTTAATTTTTAATATTTTAAAAACTCTATATAAATTCTACTAAATAATACTAAGTATAATATAACTAAAGATATATAAAATAATTAATATAGAATTAATTAGAATAAATTAAAAAATAAAAGGTTAAATAATAATAAATTTAAAGGTATTTTAAAAAAAGATATTCTCTAAGTTAAGATCTAATAAAAGTAAACTAAGTAAAGAAAAAGATAATAATACTTAGTTAGATACTAAATATGCCGTTTTCCTGTATAAATAAATATCTTATTAAGTAATATAAACTTTATAGTTACTTTATAGACTTTAATAAAAACTAAAAAAAAAGACTTTTAAAATTAAAAAGATATCTTATAAAAGGTTTTATAATATAATAATAATATAACTTAATAATAATACTATTAAATTTTCTATTAAAAGATTAATTATATAAATATTATTATTAAATTCTTTATTAAAAGATTACTTATATATAAAATTATAAATAATTAGATAATTATAGAATTAAATTTAAAAAATAAGATTAATTATATATAACTTTATATATAGTTAAATAGTAAGAAAATTAAATCTAGAAAAATAAAATAAATATAAATATATATTAAATAATCTTTTTTTTATTTTTTAAAAATACTAGACTAGTTAACTAAGTCTAATATTTCTACTAAGTTATAACTAAGCTTTTTAGACCAATCTTTTAATA
>MSJG02000421.1:0-72469 GCA_001931865.2 Beauveria sp. IMV 00265
ATCGTGGCTGGCGTCGAAGCTGCTTCGATACAAGTGATTGTTCACAAGGAGGCGAGGGTGGGATTGTTAAGCAAGATTTCGACGGAGTAATTTTGCAACAACTCCATTGTGAGACATTCATTAAACACGGCGTCACATGATTCCCTTACAAGCGGTCACAGCAGCACAAGCAACGACACGAGCTCAGATGAAAAGTACCCTATACCTAGTCCTCAAAATCCTCAAAATCCTCAAAATCCTCAATCCTCAATATTGAGAACCCCTATATTGAGGAGTCAATATTGAGAAAATCAATATTCTCAATACGTATTGAGAATATTGACAGGGGTTATTCAATACCGAATGCATCACTGCCTGCCGGCTTCGCCAACTCAGATCGAGCACGACAAGAGGCCGGCAAAGGTTCCTGCTGCCATCCACGAAGAGCCTGCCGGCTTCGCCAAACTCAGGCCGAGCACAACAAGGCGCCGGCAAAGATTTCTGCTTCCATCCTCGAAGAGCCTGCCAGCCCATGGCCACGCAGTGCTTGAAGAGGGAGGGCGTAAAATAGTCGGCGAAATCGGGATCGCTGCTCCTCTCCCCTGTTTGTGAGGCCTAGTTACTGGTCTGCCCAGACGGTCGAGGCGGGAGCAGCGGCGGTGCCTGGCCAGAGATCCGGTACTTGGAGTGTTATTATATGACGCTGGCTGGTTCCTCATCGTCGTTGACAGTATCGTCTCTTGCTTGGCGTTGCACTCGACATTTCTGATTGCAAGAATTGTCAGCGAAACGGGCTGTGCTGGCCAATCTATGCAGTGCGGACCTTCTGCTTGGACTTCGGGATCCAAGGCTCAGCAGGCCCAGAGCCCTCTGTACGGAGCTCCCACTCAGCTCCCCGGCCTGCTTCTCCCGCTTCTGCAGTGCGGAGCACCTGGTCAGGCTTCAGTGCCCAAGGCTCAGCAGGCCCAGAGTCGCCTGTACGAAGCTCCCACGAGAGTCGTCTGTACGGAGCTCCCACTAGGAACCTCTGTACGAAGCTCCCACTCAGTCTGTGCCTGGGTCTCGTGTACGGAGCTGGAGTGGGAACTGGCGCACCCCAGGCTGAATTCTTCCAGATTCAGCGGGTATTGAACCGGGTTTACTTGCCTGGGTCCTGGGCCCGGAGCCCAGGAGCCCACATTCCAGCTCCGGAGAGACCAGCATCGGCAAGCCCCGATCCAGTGGGCTCTCCTCCGCAGTCATGCTGGCCCGAATGTGTTTGCACCCACCCCGCAACTCAGCAGAATGGCTGCTGGAGTTGGTGGTCTTGGTACTTTGGAAAAATCCAAATACCTTCCACATCATAGGAGAGCCCGCTGGAGATTAGGTACGGAGCTCCCACTCTAGCTCCGTAGAGCCCAGATTCGGCAAGTCCGATCCATTGGGCGGCTCTCCTCTGCGGCTTTGCTGGCCCAAGTTGTGCGCGAGGCCGACTCCCAGCCCAGCAGAGACGGCCGCTTGTTCGACGGTGCAGGTACTTGGCAAATCCAAATACCTACCACATCATTCCGGCTCCGCGTGCTGGTGCCCTGATTTGACGCTCCTGTTTCCTTGGGCGTTCAATATTTTGGGTTGCTGCAGCCTCGAAGCTGTGGACTGTCGCTGGCTCTCTCAGCCGGAGGCTGGAGGGCGCGCCCTGCTGCCTGTGCTTGGGATTGGGTGCCCTGCCCAGGTCTCAGCGCAACGGGGCATACTATTGCCTCATGTGCCTGAGACTGGCAGTTGTGCGAGATTTGAGGCCGCCGGAGCACCAAACTCGAAAAAGGGCGAGGTGGGAGCGTGCGTGGTCGGCCCGTCTTGCCGAGCATGCCCGCGCCCACACCCGCGCTCGCCACCTCGAACGGGCTGCCTGTTGTTCGCGCCCAGGCTGCGCTTGTGTTTGGCCTGGCAGGAATCTGCCTCTTGTGGGAGCATATGTGCCGCGAACGCCTCAGGGCAGTCGTGGCACATCCTCATCATACTGGATTGCGGTCGGGTCGGCGATACCCCCGCTGCTAAGTCGAGGCCTGTCCGCCCTGCGGCTGCCGCCAGTTATGGAGGATTGGGAAGATTCGATGGAGGATGCGGGGAGGGTGATGGCGGGACTGGGGCTTGGGGAAAGATCTGGGTTGGGCTGGGAGGAGGAATCGGTTCTGGCTGGAGGAAGGTGGACAACAGCTGGACGGGGAGCGATGTTGAGTCGGGATAGGCATGCTTGCCTTGGCGGACTCTTGTACTGACATTGACAGGATACGGGCGCAGGTAGAGTCGGTATGGCGAGTGGCAACAAGCCCCCACGGTCTGGGGCGAAACAAATTGCTCGCTGCCGGCTCTCCTGCTAGATGGACGGGTGGGTGAGGGTTAGCGAGGGAAGACCTTGGTGGGTGTGGGCACTAACAGTTGACAGCGGAAAAGGCCAAGGAGGTTGGAGGAATGATGTGTGGTTTGAATACAAGCTCTTTCTCTTAAATCTTGGTCTCCGTTCTGTGATGACATCTGTGATGCGCTGTAAGTGAGGTCCCGTAGATGATGCTCCAGGTGGTCATGGTGATGGCAGTATTGACGCTGTAGATGAGAGCCGGCAGAGATGGCGGCTGGTTTGTGAGACTGCTAGAGCTACTAGTTGGGGCGATGGGCTCGGAAACCACTGTAGCGATATACTGGCGGCGTCGGTAATGGAGATGATGATGTTCGTGATGGGTGTGGATAATGGGTTGATGATGGTGTTGGTGACTGATGCAGAGGCAATGGGTTTACAGTGGCTAGCCCCTGTAGTTACAGAGGATTGCGGCGCTGAACGACATGCTCCAGCTCTGCTAGGTAACCGGCAATTACCCGCAGACTCCCACTGGAGCTACAGCTGTCCAGACTTCAAGTTACAATTCACACGAAGCCCAGCTTGTTCCTCATTTGCGAGGATAATTATATCACAATGAGCCAGCCGACAAAGTCATCAGCCAAACTGCATACAAGAAACAAGTCATCAACATCGCGGAGTATGTTTCACCAGTGATCACCCCCGCCTACCAATACTCGCCAAGCTAACATCACCAGCTTCCCGGCCGCGGGCATCAACCAAAGGACCGTTGGACGCCGACGAGTGAGTCTTCAATCCCGTTCAAATATGATCGCAAGATATTGACGTCTCAAGTGATCCCTTATCAAATCCTGGCACCCCGCCAGCACAGACATCGCCAAACTCCAGCATTCGCCGGAGCACAGCATCCCCACGCGGGCGGCAAACGGTCTCGTCACCAGTCTCACAAATTGGCGAGCCTCACAGCAAAGACTTTTCCTTTCTGCTCCGTCCCGAAATCTACCATCCCCTCACCCCTCTCAACGTACCCCTCGCCTTCCGCAGCTCATCCCGGCAGCCCGATCCCAGCGGCCGTCCCGAGGAGCTACTCGCCCGGGGGCACTTTCGCGCCGCCGCCATCGCCGCCGTGCAGGAACTCACAGGCAGCGGCACGCGCCCCGGAGTCGACCCGCACGATGCGCCTCGCATATTTGACCTGCTGTACACGCGCCTCGCGTGCCTGACGCTCATCGACGCTACGTCGCTCGCCGCGCAGGAGGTCAAGGCGCTCGAAGACCTGACGAGCACCCGCACCTACGTCGACGAGGCCACCGGCGCACACCTAGTGCCGTGGCCGCTGCGCGTACTCAACGTGCGGCTGCAGGCGCTCGGCTTTGGCGACCCGCGCCGCGCTGTCATGAGCTACCACGACTTGGCCCGCGAGGCCCGCGAGCACATCGCCAAGGCTGCGGCGCGCTATGAGAATTCGGAGAGCGAGCTGTGGAAGGAACGCCTGCAGGAGCTCGGCGTCAAGGTCGCCGGCGCACTCATCGACATGGACGACCTGCCTGGCGCGGCGCACCAGCTGCGGAGTCTGCGGAGCCGCGGCGACGCGCGGCTGGAATTATGCCGAGCGCTGCTGTGGCTGCAGCTGGGAGATGCGGAGAGCGCGCGGGCGTGTGCGAGGCAGTGTGCGGACAACGCGGAAACTACGGAGGGCATTATCCTCGCGCTTTGCGACATGGCCGAGGCGGACTACGAGGGGGCGCTGGCGCGGTGGCAGGCGCTACGGGCGGCGCTGGATGACGAAATGGTGTCCGTGAACGCGGCCATTTGCCTGCTGTATCTGGGCCGTATCGTGGAAGGGCGGGATATCCTCGAGGGGCTGGTGGACAAGGGCTACTCGTCGCGCACGCTGCTGTTCAACTTGTCGACCATGTACGAGCTGTGCACGGAAAAGAATAAGGCGTTGAAGACAAGGCTGACAGAGCGCGTGGCGGCCATGAAAGAGTCGGCCGTAGGATGGGAAAGGGTTAATGCCGATTTCAAGCTATAATAATGCGATGTCGAAGCATGATTTACCTCATATTTGCTACTCCTGGCTGTGTTCATGACTCTGCACGAAGAAATGACTCAGTCTGCAGTCGAACAGGTCAGACTGAGAAGCTCGAGAGTAGAGGAGGGAGGGCACAAAGAAGTCATTTCCATGGCTCAGGGCTCTAGACTCATCATGGGATTAAACACCTGCAAGGTACCGCACGCTGCCACTACATAGCGCGATTGTGATCGCGTACCTCTGGCTTTCAATAGTTGGAAAATTCATATGATATCTCAAGCTATGCTAGAAAGAAAACAGGCCCCCTCTCTCGTGTTGAAGGAATAGGCCCGCCATGCTCATAATCCCCAAATCGCGCTGGTTCTGCAGACCAGGAAAAAGCTCTCGTCCCCTGCGAGCTCAGTTCTCTGGCTAGCGGTTACTGCTTAGCCATCATAGTCGCCCCCGAATCATCATCCTCGTCTCCGCTGTCTTGTCTTTCTTTTGTCATTTTCGTCGTAGTGCTGGCCAGTTTTCCCCGTTGCATCTGTTTTGCCTCAATCGCGCGAAGGTGCACGTCAAAGGACTGGAGTCTCCAGGTCGTGCAATGTGGTTGCGGACAGTAGAACAACCCCAGCTGCTTTTTGTCAGCCATCGTGTCAAAAGACAGCCAAGAAACGAGATCGCCCCAGCCAGCCGACGAGGCCGCATCTGGATCGATGGCGCAATCAAGCGTCTTGCGCATGGCCAACATTTCCTCTGTCGCATCGTGGCATTTTAAAAAGTCGACACGCAGCTGAATGCCAACCCCGTCAAAGGTGAAACCATGCCGCATGTAGGCACAGCGGCCCGTCTCGCTGACATAGCCGCCTTCTGGTGCCGTTTCCTGCCAGCGCGCAATGGCTGACGCAGGACAGATGCGTGTTGGGTAATGACGCTGTAGCGAGGGAAGGTCTTGATAATAATCGACGCAATCACAGACGTTTGGGTCGAAAGCCCGCATCTCATCATAAACCGTCCTAGTAAGTAGGATATGCCAAAGTCCGATACCTTGGTACTGGCTAGAGCGTATAAATTCTTCTCGTAGGCTCGAGGGACAGATCTTCCCGTTTCGTAGTCTTTTGACTTTGATATGGGACATAAGAGAAAGCTTGATTCGTAGCTTTCTATACTTATTATAGTAAGCTTGTACCTGCGGCTGGCCATCAGCCGGACAGGTATTTGAGCCGCAAGTAGGTCGATATGTATCGTGCTTGAAGGGACAGCGTGGGCTCTTCGCCCCAGAGGCTGCGTCAAGTTTCGCTTGTTGTAGACTAATAGCTTGATGGGGACATATAATTAGATGGCCTTCGTGTCCAACGCATACTCTATCGTCGTCTGTCGCATTTTGCATACGTGTGGAGAAGTGCATTTCCCGGTGGGTTGTGCGGCAGCCAGAACAGTAAAGAACTGGCATGCTTGATAGCAGCGTTCTCCCTAGGTGGTCTCCTTTTCGACGCGTCAAACAACTCTGACATATGTGTCGGGGATGGAGGAAAAATGCTTCTTGGTGCGTAGGGACAATGCTACGCGGTACTTCCCAGAGTCTTGACGTGTCGCAAAATCGTCGATGATCATCTGACGTTAAGTGCAGGGACTTAAACGCTGAATTGACGCTGAAGAGAATCATGAAGATGCGGGAGGTACGTCGTAGCCTTAAAAGACTTTCAAGATCACAAGACCTCATGATATTGACGAGAATATGATCTGGAAGGCGTGCTAACGGGCTATAGAGCTGATTCCGAAACATTCTATGCAGAAGTATATCTGTTTGAAGCAGATCTTGAATAGACTGTGTTATTAATGTTAGCAGTCAATGAAAGCCAAACCGGACTTTCCACCTCTGTAGGGAGTACTGGTAACTTACAGCCTCGTAAGATGGGGGCTGAGAGGTCGTCGTCTTTGCTGCCATTGCTGCGATTTTCGGACGGTTCAGTGTGGTGGTGGTGGTGTTGTTGTTGTTGTTGTTGTTGTTATTGTTGTAGGCTTGCTTAAGGCGAGCTCTGGCGAGCGACCACAATGAATCCGGCATGGTAATAAGAGTTTGTCTTGTTAGAAGAAGTTGAAATGGGCCTGGTTCGAAGGGATAAAGGGGGGTATTTATAGTGAGAAGTGTTTACAAATGGATGCAAATAAGTTTGGTGGTGACGAAGGGAAACTTCAGGTGGCTGCTGATGGGCATAGATTGGGGGTAAAGTGGCTGTGTCAAGCTTTGTGGCTTGGTGTGAAGCACATATCGCTTCACACATCACGAGAGCCCAAAAACCTAAAAGTTTTTTGAATATTAATTCGTTGCCCAGGTGTAGGCTCGCTACCGGGGCCCTAGGTCACACCCATGACTAATGGCTGTACGCACGATCTGATCACCTTGTTGATGATCAGATAAGCTACGCTCACGACGCCCAGCTTACGCTCGTCACTGTAAGGGTCTGCTACCTACCTTACCTTACTCCCGCATCGGCCGGCGGACGCCTCTCCCTTTCTGCCGAGAAGCATTTTCCCTGAACAGAAACGATTCCTCCTTCCTGGTAGCCCACGAGCAGCAGCCACGCGCTATGATGTTCACTCGGGGGGATATCTTTGCTCTCCTCCTTATAACTGTTTACATCTTAGTCTTCTCTCTCGTCTTTTCCTTTCTCTTGGCCTATTCTTTTCTCTTGTCCTACTCTCTCCTCTCCTCCTGTTCGTTGCTCGGTGTTACTCTGCTCTGCCCTACCAGGCCCGCTTGTCCACTGCTGACCGTGACCGAACTCTACGCCTGAACCTGCAAGAGGAATAAACACGAAAAAAAAAATGGCTATGGAAATTTGAAGGCTAGGCCTTTCTCTCCCCCTTTCCTTTCTTACATCAATTCCACTGCTCGACTCTGTGCGTATGACCTGCTCTGCACTACCCGTGTGTCCACTGCTAATGGTGATTGGAACTCAGCGCGCAAACGACAGCTGGTCACAATGGCACCGACAATCGTTACGCCATACAGCAGGACCGCGCATTACCACTGCAGAATCACGTCGAAAAGCTTTTACATCTCGCCACTCAGATGGCGGACTTCCAGCCGCCAGAGGCACCTGCCATGCTCTCACGCGAGTTGGAAGACTCTACGAACACACGCACACACATAGCTCAATGAGTTCACAAAGTGACACCGCGCTCCCTGGGGACATCCCACATGTGGTGCTATCTGGCATCAACCACGTGTCCCTAATGCTCATGGCAAATCTGGCTCTACAGTGTGAAGCGCAGGCACGCCTCTTCCGCGATTTTCAAACATACCTGGTTTCCACATATCAAACAACGGCCGCTGTGGCCTGGTTATGGCCACGTCCGTGGACTGGGAGACCAGAACCTTCAGGAGTTTGGGAGTCATGGCGGCGGGTGGCCGCAACGACTCTAGTACGAACATGATGCCAAAACCTAGGGGCAGAGACATCAGAAGTGCCTTGCTCGGACTTGGCCTCTGATCCTTCTGGACTTGAGGTTTACTGCAGCCCCTTCTTTCCCACCATTCGGCGGTGCTGCATCACGTCAGAACAATTTCCAGACGTCAGCTAAGGGCGTTTCTAATATCAATATACCTGTTCAAGTATTGCATAGGTCTCGATGGGCCAATCAGAGCTAGGGATTTCATCAAAGTCACTCTTGCCGAAATAGCCCATATCAATCATCTAATAATACACCAGTTTGAGTCAATTGGCATGCCCGAAAACCGCCATAATCAACAAGCTCTCAGCAAATCCGGCCACTGGCCGTTGAATGACTAGCTGTTGAATGATTGTTGATGATTAACTGACTATTGATTAATTGACTGTTGACTGACTGACTGGCTGTTGATTGACCGTTGATCGACTGCTGATGATTAACTGACTGTCGATTGACTGGCTGTTGATGATCAACTGACTGTTAATTGAGTCACCACCTTCGTAAAAAACGCCCCACTTGAACTTGCACTCTGACCCTTTGGACTTGACCCAATTCCTCCTTCCTCATAACTCACGAGCAGCAACCACGCGCTATATGTTGTTTACTGGGAGTCTCGGCTTTTTTCTCCTCCTTTTCTTTCAATTTCGTTCATCGATCTCTCTGCTCTGCTCCGCCCTGCTCTGCCTCCTTGTCTTCTGCTGACGTGACTAGGAACTAGTCGCTGAGGCAAAAATCTCGGTAAAAACAAGAGAAGAGAATGGCCATGGGCCCCGAGGAACGCCCTTGCGATGATTGTGGTCAGGGCCACACTCGGATGAGGTTTCTGTCAAAACCTCGGATTATGTGAAGCTACCGGCCTCGTGGGCCTACTGGCCTGGCGTTATCCCCGTTCGCCGCAACCCACCGCCTCTCTGCTGCCGACTGCGGGTGGCTGCCCTCACTGCTCGCATTGCAATCCCGCCGCCGCCTCTCCATCTTCGCTGTCCTGGCCCGCGTCATGGCTGCAGTCATGGCGGCGGCGGCCGGCCGTGGGCACGCTGGCCTGGCCCTTGTCGTGGCTACAGTCATAGAGCTCTCCCTATTGCGGCATCATTCAACATGCTGGATCCTACCCAGTAATGCCAGCTTCGAAGCCTTGACAAGGTCCTCGACACCAATGATAAACATCCGCGAAAGAATGGTGCGCATGCCAGTCTTTTAAGGATACGATATCAACCGACACATCGCTTTCAAAGACCAAGCCAACAGTCACCGTTGCTGTGCTCTTCATCTCCAGGTAAGTTCCTTGCCAATCATGGTGAGGGCACGATATTGACCGACACGTCGTATTCACAGATCAAGTCAACATCACCGTTCGCTCTTCATCTCCTGGTAAGTCCTCATCAATGTCGGCAGTGGACAAGAGGCGGGCAGAGCAAGAGCAATATCAATTTCATCCTCTTCTTCTTCTTCTTCTTCTTCTCCTTCTTCTTCTTTTACTACTACTAAGCACCGCTATCGTAAGTTTCCACATCCTTGAGACAATCGGCCTCACAGCTCTCTTCCTGCTTGACATGTCCATTGATTGATAATTCTATACCAGATACACTGCAGCAAATGTTTCACACCGACAGAAATTTCCGCTGATTTCCGTCTGTATGGTGCTTCCATTAAAGATAAATCAAGGTTCTTGCGTAATGTCATGTCGTTATACTCTGCTAGTCTTGTGCCCACAACAGCCTGCGGTCACTAGCCGCCAACCCACCACCACTAACTCGGAACTTTGTTACTTGCACCTGTGAAAGGCCGCTAGTAAGTTGATTCAACTATCTAGTTCCTATGCTGTTTTCTATCAAGATGAAGAGGAAAGAAAGTGAATCAACTTTATGAGAGCATAACAGCACTTCTATAGCTTCGATCAATGGAAGGTTCTAGAAGCTCGGCGGCACAGCCGCCGCTCAAGCGGCTTGCCCGTTACAGCACCATAGAAAAGACGACAAGGGAAGGGAAAAGCCTAAAGTCGATTTGTGGTTGCAATTCAGTGACACCTCTTGTCAAGAAGCTCTGAGATTGCGCCACCACACTCCGTCCTTTGCAGAGCGGTTTATCGCTCAATAGCACCCATGTGGAAAGATTTTTGACCAATGTTCGCATGATAGAGCTCTCTCCGAGTGGTGGAAGCTGCTTCCATGGAGACTCCGCTTCCTATAACCCTAACCCAGAACAGTAACACCGTGTTACCAGGAGCGTACCGTCGTACCCGACAATCACATTGAAACATGAAAAGGGGAAAAGGATAATCAGAAAATCACAATTCAATTTGTAAGATGATAAGTATAAGCAAACAGATCCCGTGATGCGAAACGGCCAACGGAGCGCATCACCACCTCCGCGGGCTTCGTCCCACCAGAACCTCGGCATCGATGGAGCTCGAGCCACTCGGCAGCTGGTTCCTCGATCTCTCTCCCCACTTACCCCAGGCATTAAGAGCTCCTCGATAACCACCCCAGCTCCCCGCCTCTTGCACCATTCCTATATATACTGGATGTGTATTGAGTCTCATCTATCACGTCGCAGAGCATCAACTCAGAAAAACACCCACAATGTCGGACCGGGTCGCGCAAATCACGAACCACCTCAACTACCCCAAAGGTCTCCTCGCCGGGCAAGTCGCCATCGTCACCGGCAGCGGGCAGGGCATCGGTGCCGAAACTGCGCGTCTCTTTGCCAATGAGGGCGCCAAGGTCGTCGTCACCGACATTGACGCCAGTGCGTGTGCCCCCTTTCAGCCATCATTACCCCGGTAAACTCACTCGTCACTTGCAGAGAAGAGCGCCGCCGTCGCCGACGCCATCAACAAATCTGGCGGCCAGGCCCTCAGCGTCCCCGGCGACGTCCTCGACAAGACCTACCTCCAAGTCCTCGTCGACCGCGCCGCCGCCTTTGGCAACGGCAAGATCCACATCATTGTCAACAACGCCGGCTACACCTGGGACGGCGTCATCCACAAAATGACGGACCAGCAGTGGGAGACGATCCTCGCCCTGCACGCCACCGCGCCCTTTAACCTGATCCGCCTCGCCGCGCCCTACTTTCGCGTCAAAGACGGCGAGCCGCGCTGCATCGTCAACATTTCGTCCACGTCGGGCGTCCATGGTAACGCGGGGCAAATCAACTACGCGCTGGCCAAGGCCGGCGTCACGGGCTTCACCAAGACGATTGCGAAAGAATGGGGGCCTCAGTTTGGCGTGCGCGCCAACGCCGTCGCGTTTGGGCATATTGCGACGCGGCTGACGGCGGCCAAGGAGGAGGGCGCGTTTGTCGAGGGGCCCGACGGGAAAAAGATTGCACTGGGCATCCCGCAGGCGCAAAAGGGAACGGGGTCCGGCGCCGCGCCGGCAAAGAGCGATATTCCGCTGGGAAGGCCGGGCACGGCGACGGAGGCGGCGGCGGCTATTCTGGCGGTGGCCAGTCCCTTGTTTTCGTACGTCACTGGCCAGACCATCATGGTGACGGGCGGCCGCAACATGTAAAAGAGACACGAATGGACGACATGTAAAATACACAGATACGAGCACCAGAACCATCAGGTTGGACATTTCATGTATTAATTGTAACCGACACAGCCTGTGCCTGCCATTCCGCCGTTTCGAATATGTTACACGAGGGCATGCGTTGCATTATTTCCCATTCTCCCTGACATTACACAATTTGTTCCCTCAAACCTTGAGCCATAGGCTCAGCACACCCTTGGCGTACTCGACAATCTCATCACCGCCGAGCTTGGACTCGCCGTACAGGCGGTCAACAAACGTAATCGGCACCTCGGCGACGGTGCAACCCATGGCCTTGGCGCGCACCATCATCTCCATCTGGAACGTGTACCCCTTGCTCTCGGTGCTGGAAATGACCTTTTCGAGAACGCTCTTCTTGTAGAGGCGAAACGACCCCGTGAGGTCGCTGACGCCCGGGCGCAGCACCGTGTCGGCAAACAGGTTGGCACCACGGCTCACAAACTTGCGCCTGAGGTCCCATCCAAACACGCCGCCGTTGCCCGCGTAGCGCGTGCCCGTCACAATGTCGTAGTTGGCCGTCTTTTGCAGCGCAATCATCTGCGGGATGAACTTGGGGTGGTGCGAAAAGTCGGCGTCCATGATGATGACAAAGTTGCCCGTCGTGAACTGGAGGCCGTGCACGTAGGCCGTGCCGAGGCCGAGCTTGCCCGCGCGCGGCTTGAGGACGACGTGCGGCGCGTACGCCTTGACGAGCTGGTTGGCCACTTCCTGCGTGCCGTCGGGAGAGCCGTCGTCGACAATGATGAGCTCCCAGTCGAGCTTGCTGGGCGGGGTCAGCGGTGTGTTCTGTGGAGGGGGCGCGTGGCATAGCGTGTTGGGCGTCGACTTACGCATCGGTAAAGGTGCGGTTCAGCAGCCAGGTGATGATGGGCAGGTTGCGGCGCTCATTGTAGGTCGGCAGAATGACCGAGTACTTGTTGCTGGTAGCCTTGGGAGCCATTGTGAAGTCGCGTCGTGGTGCTCGTAGGGACGTGGTCGAGGTGATTTCTGAGGATTACGAAGGCGGAAGAAAAAATGTCGGAGAATTGCACTGGATTATAGGAGTACGAGGAAAAGAAACGTCAGAAAGGAATGTGAACAAGTTGGGTGCTCGAATTGCCTGGAGAAAGAGAATCGCTCGTCGCGATACAGGAGCCACCTTCAGGACAGCTTGTCAAGGTGGGTGACTAAGCTGGAGCGACCCCTGAGAAATATGGATGCGCACGTCCAAACACTGCTTCAAAATGGTACTAGACAAGTCAACAAATTAAGGCGCGATATTTTATTGACGCCGCGCAGTTGGTTTCTTCTGGACTACCCCGACTATGGAAGGATCAGGCCGAGTGGTTGTGAACTCATCATCACTGGACGGGCGCTCATTATGCCCTGACGATGGCTTCACAATTGCATCTCCGATCAAGGCCAACAGCCAGCGCAAAAAACCTCAGCCGAGCACCAAAGATATCGTCGCAATTCTTTGGGTGAACAGAGTTTGGTGATATTCTATGCAATTCCTGGACGGACGCCAGATGGGATGGCGAAACGCCCTTCTTCAAATATCATATGTGGACTGAGCAGAGTTAATGCGTCTTCCCGTCCCGTGTTCCCGCTGTATCTTTCAGGTCGCTGTACAAGCGATACCGATAGTCCAAGCTCGCATCGCCGAACCTCGCCTTGATATTCAACGTCTCAATGATCTCGATACCCGCAGGATCCAGCGCAAAATCAGACTCGACATTCTCCCTATTCTGCCAATCACTCGAGCTCTTCGGAGTCACGGAGCGCCCCGCGTTGACCCCCATGCCAGCATAATCTGCACAACGCTCATGCCCGTACTTGGCCGCCAGATCGCGCAGCGCCGGCTGGACAATGACGCGCTGCGTGTGCAAGATCGCCCCACCAGTGTTTGTCGTGGCCTCGTGGTCCCCCCGGGGCAGCATCTTGTCGAAAGTCTCCCTGTTGGCGGCCATCGCGATCGCCCACTCCCTCGGGATGAGGGGGTTCAGGCTCCTGATGGCCGCTACGGCCGGCAGCCAGCTGCTGTTGGTGACCATGCTGGATGTGAACTGGGGTCGTAGCGGACGGGACATAACAAAGTCCGTCGCTGCCGCGCTGGACATATGTGTTAGCACGCCTCCCTGTTCCATGAGTGCGATCATGTTAAGGAAGTGCCTGCGGTCTGCGTTGGTGTCTACGTAAGCCAGGATGGCCTCGCTTTCCTCTATCGCGAGACCTTCCGTTGGGTATAAGGCCTCAAAATGAGGGCGTCGCCTGTCAGTGACATCTTCTCCTTCGGCCGCCCTTTTCTTCGGGCCTTCCTCCTCTGCGGTCTTTCTACAATCAACACTTTACTGCAAATGAGCGTACTTGCAACCGTCCAGTAGAATCTGCGACCCTGTCTTTCACGTACTCAACTGATCGCACTTTTAAAAACACCTCTGATCCCGCCAAGTCCTTTGGCCTGCCCACCCGCCACTGCGACGAAGCTCGTCTTCTTTTTTGGGTCGGTGATGTTGCCTGCGAGTTCGTGCAGCTTACCTGCAGCCTGACCCGAGTTTTCTTGCTTTCTAATTTCGGCGGCAGCTTTCAATAGGGCTTTCTTGAGCTCACGTCTCGAGGCAGATTGAGGTGGTTGACAGCAACGTTGGCGCCGCCTCAGGTATTCTAGCGTGATGGCGCGACCGATGCCCCGTATTCAAGCAAAAGCCAGGTTGGTATCCTGCTGCTAAGATTCCGCAATTGCCGAGCCTGGAAATGCTCCAGACTTCAAGCCGTCAACGCCCTCGTTTCACTGACTTCCCCGCAAACCCCACACATTTGGATCTAGATGACTGAAGTCCTCGTCTCGGGGGCATCACCCCGCTAAAGGGACCAGCGAACGAGCGTCTCGAGCCGAGCATCGCCTTCGATCGGGGTTGCAGTAAACCTCAAGTCTAGAGGGGTCAGAGGCCAATTGCGAGCGGGGATAAGAGCGCCAGAAAAATGTAGCTCAATTGCAGGTCCTTCGCAGATGCGCTACAGGTAATACTTCAATAGCCATCTAAATTAACAGCCAGTCAATCAACAGCCAGTCTCAATCCACAGTCAATCTTAATCAACAGTCAGTCAGCAGCCGGTTAATCAGTAACCAAGCACTAGCTGCTGATTAACTAGCTGCTGATCAACTAACTGTTGATTGACTGGCTGTTGATTGACTGGCTGTTGATTAACTGGCTGTTGATTAACTGGCTGCTGATTCATTGGCTGCTGATTAACTGGCTGTTGATTGACTGGCTGCTGAGGTATTACCTGTACCATCTGCAAAAGACCTGCAGCACATCTGCAACGCATCCTCACCGCCTTCGTCAAAATGAGGGTTACTACCTGCCTAAAGGCCTTTGATCAGGCGTTGGGCGCTCAGCCGAAATTTGAAATACTTGTCTCGTCGGCAGGATACGCCCTTTGCCCACGGAACAGAGGTGTGCACTTTGTTCCAGACGACATCCTTTTTAGGACAAAGACAGCTCCAAGAAGAAACATCATGTCAAAATTTTCTACGTTGAGCTATCGCAAGTTCGCCACAAAGGCGGACGACTTGCTACAGGAATGGAAATAACTGACCTATTCATATTGCAACAGTGAAGACGACCAGTGTATGACAAAAAAAAAAACATTAGATGAAGAATAAAGCCATCGATTGCCAAAAGGCTGTCTAATTTAAGCTATCGACGTACTCCTGGAAAATCTGCTCGCAGTCAGAGTCAAACACGAGACCCAGCCTCTTGGCATTTCCAAAGTCCGAAGTCTGTGGCCAACTCTTCAGCAGCCTCTCGGCTTCGACATCCCTTTGCACCTTCAACAACGCAAGCTTTTCCTCGCCGCACACAGCGCCAACCGCCCTGATCATGTCGCCGACCGTCACTGAAATTCCCGGCATGTACACGGCGCGGATATGAGCCGGCATCGCATCGCTTGGCGCCTCCATGACACGAACAAAATTCTCAGTCATGACGCGCGGGCTGCAAATGACCTGTCTAACCGAGTAGTCATCAATCGGCATGACACACTCTTGTCCTGCCATTGGTTCGCGCACCATGCCGCTCAGGAAGGAGGCGGCCGAGCGGCTGGGTGCCCCTGGGCGAACCGTCACCGTCGGCAATCGGACGCTAAAGGCGTCCAGCAGGCCGCGACGGTGAAGGTCGTTGACGAAGACTTCCATCACGAGCTTGTGCATGCCGTATACTCCGACGGGAGTCGCTGGCGTGTCGTCAGTGATGGTCCCGTTCGTTGTGTACGGAGGTCCATATACGGCTTGCGTCGAGGCGTACACAACGCGCGGCTTCTTGTCGCCGTTGTGAAGCCTCGAAACGGCTGTCAGAAGAGCCTGCGTCGCTTCAATGTTGACTTTTGTGGAAAGCGCAGGGTTCGTCTCGCATCCCACGGACATGATTCCGTGGAAGATGAAAATGGCATCCCAGCTCGAACTTAGAGCGAGTAGTCGGGTGATTTCATCTCCAACAGTGAGGTCGGCGCCGACGCAGATGCATCGCTCGTCGTCAGAGAACCCTGTTGGCGGCGGCGGCGCCTTGAGGTCCGTCAATACCACGCGGTTGGCGTTGTTCTCGAGTAGCTTGCTGGCTAGTATGGGCCCGAGAAAGCCTGCAGCGCCTGTAATGAGAATATTGTTTGCAGAAGTCATTTAATTGTCTGATCCGGAATAAGAAAAATACTTTGCGGGGTCGAGTTGACTGATGTAAAGATTGGCAACAATGAAGTCTTTCACATGTTTACATTCCTGATGCTGACGAACATGGCTCTAGTATACATGCCGCTTCGTCATGCTTGAACCTCGTCTCGAGCATCCAAAATTCTATTGTACGTGTCGGGGAACTCGTGGCGTAACATCAATCCAGCGAGTTCGTCTCGTCTCGAGGGCATCGATCCGTCGTGGTGGCTTAAAATGATTCCGGAAGCCTACAGAGCTAAAAGGCGTTCCGACATTTCTGTATTCCGCGTTTTTCTTCTAATGCCCGGCGCAAATTTAGACATTTCTCGCCAGCGAACGCATCGTCGTACATAGTGGCTGCTACTGTGTCTAGTACCTACCCTACCTACGGTGGGTTGACAAAAATTCCGTACGGTTTGCCATACAAATTGTGAGCCAGTGGCAAGTACGAAGCATCGCAACGGCAGGCAACGATGCACGGAAGCAGAATAATTCACGAGCAGCAGCCACGCGCTACAATGTTTACTAGGAGTGTTGGCAGGCACGCCCGCCACGATGACTCAGCACGGATGCCTTTCACATTGTCATCACTCTAGACAGATTCCTCTCTTCTTCTCTCTCTTGCTTCATCATCACAAATATACCTATTTTCCTTGCTTCTTGCTTGTGTGCCGACCGGTCGTGATACTTTCCTCCATCTTTGATTCGCCACAAGGAGGCTTGGCTTTCTCTCCTCCGTTTCTTTTCATCGAAGTCTCTGTTCTGCGCTGTACGTGTCTTGCTCTGCCCTACTCGTGTGTTCACTGCTGACGGTCATAGCAAAAAAAAAAAAAAGTCTCCATATTGACCGCATTTTGGTCATTGCGGCCTGGCTGTTGCCGCGGCCGTGGTTCCGGGCCACGGAGACCTCTCTGCTCCCAACGAGCAACCCCCCATCCTCCTCCACCTCCGCCTCCGCCCATCCGGCCACATGGTGTCACCTATACTAGGCACCCCTTAGCGGGCACCCACTTCGAGAACACAACATCCTTACCTCTGCCTAACACATGGCGCCAATGGTTTGCGCTGCATCCATGGCGGCGGGCGGCCGCCACAAATGCGGCCAGAGACCTTGAGCTGGGCTTGCTCGGCGACGCTCCCCCTCCCCCGGCCCCCGCCCCGCCTCCCCCCCGATCTCTGCGCCCCCCTGGGATCCCGTGCCGCCCTCCTCCTCCCTACTAGGCACCTTCAGCTTCGAGCTGAACAAAGTTGTGGGACCGGGCCGGCGCCCCGGCAGCGGCGACGGCGGCAATAGCGGCGGCAGCGGCGGCGGCGGTGGCGGCGACGGCGAGGACGAGGGGCGCGGGAGAGCCTCTGGGTCGCGGGTGTGCTCGGCGAGCACCAATACTACTAAACGTAGTAAATAGTGTTATTTTATTTGTTATATATAGTTAGACGGCACGGTTTGAGCTTATGTTTATCACGCACTAGTGTCTTTAATGGTGCTTTCTAATGTCTAATACTATTATTGCTCTTTCTAACTTATTTATACCTTGGCGGGCTGTCTAACACAATACCTCATCAATATCCCCTCTTCCCTGACAGTGCTCGAATACTCTGACCTTAATGATTTGTTAATGGAACAGACAAGCCACTTACGCGGAGGCTGTGGCGTCGAGTCTTTTGGAATCTTCGGTCAACCGACCCGAAGCCCTCGAGAAAAAATGAAAGTCTTTTTCTTTGCAGGTTGAGTCATCTTTCCGTTTTCTTCATCTGAACAGTAAATAGCGGAGAGACTAGTTTGCACAGTTTCGCTCTCACTAGTTCCCGCGGACCCAAACAATATTGCGAGAGGGTCGGTGACCGAGGACCGAGGCTGAAATCTGCTAATCAAGCCTCTTCTGTAATTGTCATAGAAGAGAGTAATCAGGGCCCGAGCGCACCTACTGGAATGTACAAAGTGTTGTGCCTTGCCCGCAATTGCAGAAAACATCTCTCCCATATTTGAGAAATAATTCCACTTTGCATTTCATTGTCGCCAAGGCAGTGGCAACAATTTACCAATACACTATTAATCCAGCAGTCTCGTAGTAATGGCTCATCACGAAGCCGCTGAGCGCTCGAAGCTAGTGTCGGCCCACGACGTGCAACACCCAGCAGACTACCAAAACCTCATTTATGCGAATGGTGCGAGGGGCGAGCTTTGTGATCTGCCATTCACTTTTGCTGAGCTCGAGAGACGCGCTCAGTCAACTTTGGCTGCAGACATATTCGGATATGTCGGTGGTGGCTCAGGAGACGAACACACACAAAATGCCAACGTGTCTGCCATGCTAAAGTACGGGTTTGTGCCGCGGATGCTCAAGGATCGATCCGCAAGAGACATGTCGACCGAGTTTCTCGGTCGTCGTTTTGCGACGCCGACATTTCTCTGTCCTGTTGGAGTCTTGGGAGCGGTGCACAAGGACGGCGACTTGTGTACGGCATCTGCGGCAAAGGAACTCGACATGATGGCAATGTATTCGACTCTCTCCGAGGCGACCATGGAAGAGGTGGCAGCCACACGTGGAAGCTCTTTTGGCGTATTTCAGCTTTACCCCCCGGCTGACCGTACCCTCACTGCAAACTTTGTCAAGCGTGCTGAAAAGGCCGGCTTTGACGCGCTCGCAATCACCTTGGACACCGGCATCCTGGGCTGGCGGCCGCGGGACCTGGCGCACGGCTATATTCCTTTCCTCAAAGGCTACTGCCTCGCAAACTACACGTCAGATCCCCGCTTCCTCGAGCTGACCGGCGTTTCTTCCGCGGACGAGCTCACCCCGCAGCACGCGGGTGCCTGGCTCACTCGCATCTTCACCAACCTCGCGTTCACGTGGGAGGATGTCGCGTGGATACGCGGACTGACCACGTTGCCAATCATTCTGAAGGGCATCTGCCATCCGCGGGATGCGGAAAAGGCGCGCGAGTATGGCGTGAACGCCATTGCCTACTCCAACCACGGAGGACGGCAAGCGAACGGCGGTGTCGCCGCCATCGATGGCCTTGCTGCCGTGGTCGAGGCTGCCGGTCCGTTGCCCGTCATTTTCGACTCTGGCGTGCGCAACGGCGTGGATATTTTGAGAGCCATTGCCCTTGGCGCGACAATGGTGGGCGTCGGCCGGCCGTACGTCTATGGTCTGGCAATTGGTGGACAGCGGGGAGTAGAGCATGTGATGCGCTCGTTGCACGCCGAAGCAGATCTCACAATGGCGGTGAATTGCTATCTCGGACTGGACGACTTGGAGGTTACGCGCGTGTAAATCCGGAGACGAGCGCAAGATGATGACGCACCTGTACGATTTGTTCAAGCGACGCGGTCGGCAGCAGATGGCGTGGAAGAGAGCTGACTGGTCTCATACAAGAGTCTCAACATATTTTCTATAATCAGCTTCGACCGGCCACATCTGGAGGACAGATGTGCAAAACCTGTGATAACTTCGTTAGACACTAGAGGGCCACATTCACTCTTCAACATACGTTGGTACAGCCCGCTTTGCATGACTAGTATCCTGTTAGGGTCCACGGCCCGTCCGGAGACGGACCATCCCGTCCGGATGTGCGATGCGCCGGCTATGTTAGCAAGGTCGGTATGATTGTGGGTAAGACATGAGTGGTCTCCGTTCTGTTTTTTTGGCGCGCCTAGTCTTTCCTGTTTGTGAGACTTGTACTCGTCCACCGGTGTCCTGGCGGTATCCGGGCGGGCTGCAGTTGTCATCCGGATTCCATCACACTCGTCCGAGATGTCAGTGCCTTTCTCCGCAAGCCGCGGGTGTACACTTGACTATACGTCCCATGTCGCATGACCGTTGCACACCCGTGGTGAAGGACTGCTCGTCCAGACAAGTCTTTCTCAAGCCCACCAACCACAGAGCACATACACTTGCCGATGCAAGTTACGTCGGAGCAAAAGTGCCAAGCCC
Source organism: Beauveria sp. IMV 00265 (assembly GCA_001931865.2). Classification (NCBI taxonomy): domain Eukaryota; kingdom Fungi; phylum Ascomycota; class Sordariomycetes; order Hypocreales; family Cordycipitaceae; genus Beauveria; species Beauveria sp. IMV 00265. Next base: position 19,964 of record MSJG02000421.1, read on the forward strand.
GGCCGAGTACGGACGCTAGCAAAAGACCGGCGCCGAGCTACTGCTTAATGCGCAGTTTGGTGGGAACAAAACAAGAAACGAGGATATTGTCATCCATCATTGCACCAATGTTCGCATACAATGTAACCCTATATTGCGGAGTTACACGCAGCGTGCATATTTTCGCTCTATAAGTCATCTAAAACTGCGGAAAGTCCGCGGATTTTGTCACCTGCTGACATCCATCGCAAGTGTGATGGGCTGAGCACCCATATACTTGCGGAGGTGGGCGTCTTTTCATTGAGGACTACATCGGGCTCGCTTTACTCGATTATGACCGATCCGAACCCGGGGAATTCAAGTTCCCACTGACTTGCATCAAAATGGACAATGTTTGCATCCAGCAAGTCCCACGGGCCCCAATACGAGTGACTCTCCGCGAATTATGTCATGCTGCATCACTGTACCACCGAGTCTGCCTCCGCGGGCATTACTTCATGCCGGTCCGTCAGCAGGCAAAAGTGCCGGCATAGTCTGCAGGCAATCTGGTTCGATTGACCGATTGTCCGGACTTGGACTCATATAAGTATGACCGCATGATCAGTATGCTGCAATGACCTGCAAGCCTACTAGGTGAACAACTCAAACAACAAAGTCAACTTTATTCAACATGTACTCAGCACAGAACATCTCAAGCTGGGCTCACCAGCTAACGCTGCGAGACAGAGTCGCCATCGCAGCTGTTCCTGTACGTTGTTCGCTGACATATTGTCTGCAGTAAACGTCCTAGTCTGACATTTCATCAATCTTCTTGCATAGGTACTTGTGTACGTTTCTCTCTTGGTCGTCTACCGCATCTGGTTCCATCCGCTGTCCAAGTATCCCGGACCCAAGCTACAGGCCGCCTGGTATCTTCCTCACCTCTACCACAACTACGTTGTCGGAAACGGCCATTTACGTGCCACGCGCCTGCATGCCAAGTACGGTCCGATTGTCCGCATTGGCCCCAATCACCTCGCGGTTGACGGCTCCATCGGATGGCGGGACATTTACGGCCACAAGACGGGCAAGCAAGAGTTTGACAAGTTCTTCACGCCATTTCCAAATGCCGAGTCCAGCCTCATCATTGCCCCAAAAGACACGCACAGGCGCATCCGCCGGCAGCTCGCACACGCCTTCAGCGATAGCGCGCTCGCCGAACAGGAAACAGTCGTCACGCAGTACGTCGACCTCCTCATCGACCGTCTCACCGAGCGCTGTGGAAAGACCGTCAATATCGTCAAGTGGTTCAATTTCACCTCGTTTGACATTATCGGCGACCTCGCATACTCGGATTCCTTTCGCAGCCTCGAAAGCAACGGCTACCATCCATGGGTCCTGTCCATTTTCAGTCTGATCAAGAGCGCCGCCCTCAGAAGCTTTCTCTACAACTACCGTCTGTTATTCTACTTTGCCGAGTCTCTCCCCGTGTCCATCTCCCCGATTGGAGCTTTTACCAAGATCCGCGGCTATGCCAGTGAGAAAGCGGTTGAGCGCCTGGGCGAGGGTGACAAGTCTCGCCAAGACCAGAACCACAAGGACTTTATGAGCTACATGCTCCGCGACAACAAAGAGGGAAACAGAGGCATGAGCGACGTAGAAATCGTAAGCACTACGCCGACGATCATTATTGCAGGGAGCGAGACGACAGCCACCACACTCGCAGGACTCGTCTTCAATCTCAAACACAACCCGGAGGCGCATCAAGCATTGCTGGATGAAATTCGGGGCACCTTTGCTACCGAGGAGGAAATCAACATGAAGAGCGCTGCCAAGCTTCAATATCTCCAGGCTTGTTTGCATGAAACTCTCCGCGTCTACCCGCCAGTCCCCGAAACGACACCGCGTCACTCACCTGGCGCTCAGATAAATGGCGACTATATTCCCAAGGGTGTAAGTATCCGGCGGCGCAGCTGTCGGAAGAGAATGAAGAGATTCCTTGCTTACAACTCACTCAACTAGACGCGGCTTTCCGTGTATCAATGGGCCACGTATCGTAACCCGAACAACTTTACCGATCCCGACCTGTACCGTCCTCAGCGATGGTTGCCCACCACTCACCCGCTGTACGATGACCGGTACGGGAACGACAACAAGGACGTCTTCAAGCCCTTTAGCTTCGGGGCACGCGACTGCATCGGCAAGAACCTGGCCATGAACGAATTGCGTCTCATTGCGAGCCGTCTGCTCCATCGCTTCGACTACGAGCTGGCACCCGGCCAGGACGACTGGATGTCATCGCAGCGGGCGTTTCTACTGTGGGAAAAGGGAGATTTGAATGTGACCTTAAATAGAAGACTTTAAATAGTAGGTTAATCCTATTGCGCCTTCCGTTAGACGCACCTTTGCATGCCGCTAAAATTAGGCCATCTGATTCACGCCACCAATTTAATTGGTATGTATGCGTCCAACATGCATGTTGCATTGCGCCCTGCGCCGGGGTGCTTTAAAAGTGCCATGCATGTTGGATCACACGGCTGCTGGGAGGGGTCGGCCCAACAAGGCTTTGTTCACACTTTTTAAACTTGCATCTCCCATACGTACCAAAGAATCAGAACAAGATGCAGATTGGAATGGCTACCGGATATGAGTCGACGGGCGACAGCTCATTGCCGACTCGAGTAGCAAAACGAGACTCGGCAAACCCAACCGTCAACCTCGGACCGCTGACTTCGACATTTACACCGCCGCTAAGCTGCAGTTCTTTGACGCTTTCCTCTTCATTCACATTGAGAAACCACATGGACCGTGTCATCTTCAACTATGGCCGTAGATGCTTGGGAGTCATGGAGGCTACGCCCAAAATCGACGAGCCCTGCTACCCGCCGCGTTATGGGGCGGCATTCGAAAGGCTTCAGAAGGTGACGAGAAACAATGTGTACCCCGTGTTTTCGCCAGCTTCGATTTGCCCATCTGGATATACTTCGGCGTGCGGATTCACGTCATCGAATGCGACAACAGCCATTGCTTCGGCGGAACATGTCGTGAACAAGTTTGAGATGATGATGAATACACTTCTTGAGGAGACACAGACGGCAATAGCTTGTTGCCCCAGGTAAGACGGCAATTTGAGTCTCTGGTTCAGTGAACCGGGCGCGGATAAAAGGTTGAGCGATTATTGCTAACATGCCATTGGTTTTATCCAGCGATTATAGATGTGACGTGCTCGTCCCATATCAATGCATTTACAGACCTACTTCTGGAGAGTCTCTGACTGGGGACTGGGCCAATGATTGCAAGTATCATTCTACCCCGTCTATATCAAGCATTGCCGCTTCCACGAGCACGACCATGTATGTCGAGGCTCCTGCCGTCGTGCTAGTCCGAGATTTACCAAACTCTGGCCCCAAGACTGGTACACCGTCTGCTGCAGATCCTACGACTACGACAGCTTCCGACGCTGGAAGCGGTCCCAAGAGCGGTCTATCCACTGGAGTCAAAGCTGCAATTGGAGTCTGCGTTCCTCTTTTTGCCATTTGCGCAGGCTTACTCGTATTCGCATTTATACGCCGACGATCGCGGCGCGCCTCGGAAGATTCTGTCGAGACCAATACTGCAGCACCGATTGAGGGATTTCCCACTTCTGAAAAGGTCGAAATGGACGGCTCAGAGCCTAGACAGTCTACCGTCATGAAGTCTCCTTCTGGAGTTGTGTCGATGCTTTCCGATCGATCTGCAACAACGAGTCCGGTCGTGGGCACACACATGTCGACCGAGTTGTATGGATCAATGCCGACGCCTCGCCTGCATGAGGATATTATGGAGCTGCCGGCCGAGAATGAATTGCATGCGGCCAGCAAGTCCTAGGCTGGGAAACCACGGACATTTGAATAAAGAGTATGGTTAAAAGGGGCTCCATGAAAAGATTGTGTAATGATTTGAAGCAAAAGGATGAGAGAATGGTCTAGTGCAGAAGAGATGCCTGTAATTTTTGGGTCATGCTCTGCATTGGATAATATTTGCGTAATATGTATTTTGGAAGTTGGCTCTTACGAGAAGTGGACAGCACTTTGCGTCCAAGACTGATGTGATAGATAGGTATTGCTAGATGCCAGGCGGACCACTGCGCAAATCCGGCTGAGAACAAGAGGTCACCAGCGTTCTAGGGATTACCAGTATGTTCTTGTCCAACCTTTTGAGGGAAGCTGGCGGTTGTATCAGAAGGGCGGTCTGCACTGCAAAAGACTTGGCTCGAGGGCCGCCCATGTTTTCGATTCGCCCGTGTTCATGAGGCGCATGCACGAGCCAATAAGAGAACAAAGAGGCCGTAACACGAGGCACTTTTGTCAATGGCGATCGTTTCCGCTTTCGCTCATCATTTGTACCAGATGGGTAAGGGGCCCTGGTTCCGGCTTTCCGGCAGGCAAGACTTGGTCACCACTGAAACAATCATATCGGAATGGAGTTTTGCCTAACTCTGAGTGAATCTACCAAACGGTTCTGTAACTCAGTAAAGGAAATGTGACTCTGTTCACTAGTTGTTGAGTCACGCCGAGTGCACCCCTCCTTTTACGTCTACATCAAGATCGTGACATCTGTTCTGCCAGCGCGAGTAGGACGGCCAAACACGATCCTGGTACAGCCAAAATTGACCCCTGCCGTTGGTCTTACACAGGCGCCCTCGTCACATGGCGGCAAGCCTTAGTCTGTAAAACCTCGCAGCGTGATCGGCATGACACTGCGCGCTCAAAGAAAACGCTGTTGTTGACGAGGTGAAGCGCTTGATGGTTGGATATGTCGTCGCGCTTATCATGGACACGGGGCAAGACGGGGGTCAATACTGGGTGGGAGCCTGAGATCTTTCGGCTTGCGGCCGACGAATATGATGTAGTCATGGAGAATAGAGGCTCTTCATCGCTAGCTCAGCTAGGTCGGGTACCTTGACAAAGGAGACCCTGCTGCTCTGGAGTAGTCGAGTTATAGATCGAAAAGTATCGGTCGGGTAGGTTCCACGCTCAACTTTGTACTTTTGCCTACAGGAAAGCCAACTGCCGTAAAGGGATCAACGCTGCAATCAGGCTTGGTTGGGAGCATCTCTCTTTGGCAGTGTCTGTTACAAAACCGAGAGCAAGCTAGTTCGGTCTGTTGGCACCAGCATACTTTGATGTTTCTTCAACGCTAGCTACTGAGAATAAGAGGTATTCGCTTCTTGTGCTTTACTTACTTGATTATTTATTTACTCTCCACTTCAGTCGTACGTACAAAACTGGCGGCTTCCCTTCTCTCGGAAACCGCTGCGTCGTTTCCACAAACGGAAACGCGCTGAGCAAAAGACCGAGCTTCTCGAATCCAAAACTTCTCGGGTCAAAATCCGGCTGCCACTGTGTGATGAGCATTCCGAGGCGGGCGACATTGGCCCAGCCGTCGTCGTCGGACACGGCCTGGATGGCCTTTTTGATAAAGGCCGGGTCGGGGGCCGACTGCTTCGCGGAGGGCTCCTTGCGCGAGAGGGGGCTGGGCGGCGATGCGGCGTAGTCGGCGTCGAGCGACGACAGGTTGTCAATGTAGATGAACTTGTCGCAGGCCGTGACGAGCGGCTTGGGCGTCTTGCGCTCGCCGAAGCCATACACGACCAGGCCGGACTCGCGGATGCGGGACGCGAGGCGGGTAAAGTCGCTGTCGCTCGAAACGAGGCAGAAGCCGTCGAAGCGCTGCGTGTAGAGCAGGTCCATGGCGTCAATGACCATGGCCGCGTCGGTCGAGTTCTTGCCCTGGGTGTAGGAGAATTGCTGGACAGGCTGGATCGAGTTTTCTAGGAGCCGCTCCTTCCAGCCCTTGAGAGAGTTGCCCGTCCAGTCGCCGTACGCGCGCTTCACAAACGGGGTGCCGTACTTGGCAATCTCGGCGAGCAGCGCGCTGGCCATGCTTGGCTGAGCATTGTCGGCGTCGATGAGGACGGCGAGCTTGGCCGATGTTTCGCTGGCAGATATATGGTCCCCCGTGATTGGGCTCATGACCAGCGCTAGCCAGTTTCTGCGGGCGTTTGAGGGCACAGTGATGTTGTGGTGGTGATGTATGGAGTATGTTTGCCTTTGGATATCTGTTTGCTTGTCTAAAAATTCACGATCGCGGGGGAAGCCTGAAAGCGGCCCCACCTATATGCGCAATGGAGTGCCGGCAGAAACTCATTGTTCATGGTCAAAGGATCGGGGTATATCTATAATTAAGCTTAACATTCCAAACAAAGTTGATAAGCCATGAATCAATCAGGTGGCAGAAAAATCTCGACGGGTTTTCGGAGTCCTGGATAGTACCAAGCTGTTCTAGTACTAGACATCCACACCTTGACTAGTGCAATTGTTACTGACGTCAACTCTCTTGTTAATAACTACCTTGGTCAATGTGTTTAGCTCTAGACGAATGAAGATCAAGCGAGCAATAAAACCTCCAAAGAAGTCCACCCTTGACGATAAACATCTACGCCGCAAAGAATTCATGTCGTCAAACAGCCTGCTGTTTAGATCGGTAGCCATGACAATCCATGTTTACTCTCGTGAACTGAGACAACCCCACACAATAACTATGATCGACAAAGTGGGTTGAAACGCACGCGAGTGACGTAGATCGTGAAGCTACTTGGAAGCTCGGCCAGGGGCGCCGGCTCTCCCTCCTCAATCTCGCCGCATCGCTAGCTACCAGAGACTCAGCCATCCTACGCTCCTGTTCCGAGCCATCATTCATCTCATCCGAATCGACCCAGCTCGAGCTGCATCACATCAAAAGCGTTACCCGCGACTCATCACGCGCCCGCTATGCCAGGCAAGTGCTCGGACACGACGTGGTCGCGTGACCCTAACAAAAAGCAGACACGGCAAGATACCCCGGCACGCTGGCCCTCGATCCTTCCAAAGCAAGCTTTGCGTTCAAATACACGTCCGTCTTTGCGAGCGACACCAATTGGATCGGCATCTACTATGCCTACGGGGGCGGGCCGGATCACGGCGAGTATGTGCAGGATTCGCTGACCTGGGCCTGGGCGCCTGCGAGGGGCGGAACCGTCTCTGTGTCGCCCGACAAGCTGCGAAGCGGTACATACAAGGCGTATCTGCTGGCCGAGGGCGGGTACAAGTTGCTCGCGAAGCCAATTATTGTCAACTTGGGCAATCGTAGCGATCTGGCCCTCTTTACCGACTCAATCACCACGCACAATGCCCGTCAGGGAGAGGCATTTACGGCCAACGTGGGCAACTTGGTCAACCGAGCTGGCGATCCGCACACGCACTTTTCTCCAGAAGAGCTTGATTGTTGGGCCGAGGTGGATGAGCAGGGCATCATCTCTGGAGTTCCGCCAGCTGATGCCAGTGACACGACCCTCCATGTGCGAATTCAAAACGATGAAACTATAGTGAGGCTTAGGGTCTTGATCCCAGTCCGAAAACACAATGAGCCGTTGGTTGAACAGCTACGCGTTTTGAGCTTTAACCTCTGGGTTGGCGGCCAGCCGGTGAACAACCACCACGAAAAGCAGATTCGTTTCCTGGCGCAGCAAAACATTGACATTGTGGGAATGCAGGAAAGCGGCGGAGGACACGGAATCCGACTCGCCCGTGCACTTGGCTGGCACTCCTGGCAAGGGCCGGATGTGGCCATTGTCACTCGCTACCCCATCGCAGAGGTTCTCGAAGCGCCAGCCAAGTCTGGCGCCGTCCGCATCAGCCTCGACGGGACCAAGAGCGACATTGTATTCTGGAACTGCCATCTAGGCTACGATCCGTACGGGCCGTACGATTTTTGCTTTGGCCACATGAGCTTCGACAAGGTCAAGCAGCGCGAGGCGCAGTCTGGCCGGACGCCAGAAATCACCGCCATCATGGAGAGCATAAAGGGCGACATTGCCAACGCCGACCACGTGCCTCTCTTCTTCACAGGAGACTTCAACGCGCCCTCTCATCTCGACTGGATCGATGCCACAAAGGACCAGCACTGCGGCGTGGGCTACACAGAGTGGCCAACGTCCAAACGTCTTGCGGATGCTGGTCTGGTCGACTCGTACCGAGTTGCGCACCCGGATCCCGTTTCTCAGCCGGGCATCACGTGGTCCCCCATCTATCTCGAGAACAATGGCAGAAAAGAGCCCATGGACCGCATTGACTTTGTGTACCACAAGGGGAAAAAGCTGGTCGTGAAGAGTTCAAAGGCACTGGTTGTTGGGAAGCCAACTGCTCAGCCCAACCATGCTGATAATGAGTGGACGTCTGACCATAAAGCTGTGCTGACGGTTTATAAGATCATGGCATAGACTCGGCTTAGAAGGACGAGCTTGATGCACAAATGGTGACTGTGCATCTACAGTAGTGGTGGGGGGCTCTGCTTCTCGTCTGGTAGCAAAAGCACTCATCTGCAACAACAGCAGGAACATATAGAAACTTACATCTATCTATTCGTATTCGTCTTCAATTGGGCCATCAATACAAATTGCGATGGTTGCTTAGGCTTCGCTGTGCAAGTGGCCCTGTAGCGAGCAACTAAACCTGGGCCGACAGCGCTACACTTCACAAGCCAGAACCACGATGGCCCTCAATCATCACGAGGGGCAGCTGTCACAGCCTGCTGCGAGGCCACACTGGGGTAATTAAGCCCTCTCCGGATATGAAATCGACATCCAACCCGCAAAGTATATGTATTTCAAGTCTTGCGCGAGATGCGACGCCGATCAGAATATGCGACCGTTGCTGAGAATGCAAGGTTACCCCAGATATGTACAAAATGCAACGCCAGGTCCTAGTGGCACTCACCACGCAGCGAGAATCGAAATATACAACGCAGAAGATTCGACCCAGATAGCCAGGCTCATCAATGCAAATCATTTTCGAGGGCCTGATCGTTGAAAGTGTTGCGGCAACTTGATTGCATCTAAACCGGCCCAAGAAGCTTTCTCAAACCTTCGCTGTCATGTCTAATACGGTAAAGGCCGGCTCTGTACTCTGTTTCGTAAGAAGTATTGCAGTTACAACAGATTCCGAATCCAATTGTACTTGCAGTATTCCGTATATACTAGTCATTATATTCATAGAAGATGAAAGGCAACCAGTTGATGCGCCTTGGTGGCCAATACAGTAACATGGCTTAATGTCTGGCCCTATCTATGTACACTACCGCAGAGCCTAGCCTGAGTGAGCGCCTCCACGTTCCGACGCGAATTCAAGTTTGACAAGAGAGTGAATGTCGGCTTTTATGAGCGGTAGTTGACGCCGTAAATCTTGTACGACGTCTTGGAGCCGTCAAAGTTGACGTCGCCAATGTCGCGGCACTTCTTGTTACCACGCTTCTTCTGGGCGCGCTTGGAGAGGCTGACATACTTGCCGCTGCCAGAGCCAGCCCGACGCAGGGTGTGGGTGACGCTCTCGGGCTCATACTCGAAGATGAAGGCCTGCGCCTCGTTCTGGTCCTTGGACAGAGTGCCCTTGGCCGTGATGAAGTTGCTGTCCTCGGCGGACTGGATGTAAAACGATTTGCCGAAGCGGTCGCCATCCGAGTTGGTAATGACCCAGCGCTGGGCAGAGTCCTCGTGCTTGTCGCTGGCGGCGATGCCGACGACCTTGCCCTCCTTGGTGCGGCCGAGGCCGAGACCGTTGTTCTCAATGGTGATGTAGCGGCCCTCGGTGATGGCGCCGCGAATCTCCTTGTGACCTTCCTCGACGAGGTTGTTCATATCCTCATTGGCATTTTTCTGACCGTAGGGGACCGCGGGGTGGTTACCGTGGCTGTAGCCGCTGGTGCATTTGGAGGGACCGACCCAGGGACCCGTCAGGGAGCCGAGAGTGAGGTTACCACTCCAATTGTCATAGTCGAGAGCCTCGGGGGTGCGGACAGAGGTGATGCTGGGACGAGAGTAATCTGGGTTGTTAAAGTCAAAGGCATTGACCATGTTGGTCATGTGAGCCCGACGCCAGGGCATGATGCCCTCATTCTTGACGTCGTAACCATTAGCCTGAGCCCAAGCCTCGATGAACAAGAGATCAGAAGTGTGATCACCAGTCTCGGCAAATACGTTGCCGCCACGTGTCCAGGGAGAGACGATGTAGCGGGGAATACGAGGACCTGTCGCCGGGTTAGCCATCGAGCGTTTCGAGAAGAGAGATGTCGTGACTTACCAGGGCCAATGGGGACAACGCCGCGTCCGGCATCAAAAGGGTCGGTAATCCATTCACCAGCAGCATCGCGAGGAGCAACAGGAGGAATGACATGGTCGGCCCAGCCACCTTGTTCGTCGTAGCTAACGACAAGGGCGCTAGAGCTGTAGAGAGGGCTGTTGATAACAGCCTGGACGACGTTGCGCTGAAGCCAGGCGCCATCGATGGGCATGTTGGGAGGGTGTTCACTTTGCTCGGAGCCGCCGATAATCCAGCTGACCTGAGGCAGAGTGCCATTGGCACACGCGTCGTAGAAAGCATCAAGGCCTGGAAAGGAAATGCCCTTTTCCCGCAGGGCACCGCCCTGTGGTGTGTTTTGATACTGCTTAAAGTAGGCGAGCATATTGTCCTCAAAGTTGTCAAAGTCCTGCCAAACGCGCCACGAGATGCCAGCGTCTTCGAGGTACTCGGCCATGGTCTTCCAGGTAAAGGGGAAGCAGTTGTTGCCGGGTGAGTCGCAACCAGGACTAGCACGATTGGACAGAATGTTGCCGCCGCTGCCATCGGGGTTGGTGGGGGACCCCTTGGTATTGACGGTACCGCTCATCCAGGTGATGCGGTTCGGGTCAGTGACTCCGAGGATGCTCTGGTGAGAGTTGTCCATGACGGTCCATCCCTCGGCAATGTCAAAATGGGTGGGCACATCTTCGCGCTTGTAATAGCCCATGTTGTAGTCGGTATCAGAAGTAACCCAGCCGTCACCACGGCCGTTGTTCCAGGCACCGTGCATGGCGTCCCAGCCGTTTGAGCCGCCCGTCATGCACTGAGTAGCATCCTTCCAGTCACCCCCAAGATAGTTGATGTGCCATGGAGACAGGGTGCTGACACCATTTTTTGTACCTTTGATGGGCCTAATTACTGTCAGGTCGAGCTTTTCATGGAAGAGGGACATGTTTTGGTCATTGACTTACTGTTTCGTGACGGGAACGCCGTCGTTCTTCTTGACGTTGGGGTCGGCAAAGTTGCGAACACCAGCCATGGTGCCAAAGTACTGCGTGAGAGGTTAGTCATGAACAGAGTAGAATATGTTGGAGTAGACTTGCGTGGTCAAAAGATCTATTCTCCTGCATAAAGAGGATAATGTGCTTAATGTCCTTGAGTGAGCCGGCCTGCACGCCCGTGGCCGAAGCCAGAAGGGTCAGAGCAAGTGAAGAGTACAACATTGTGACTGTTGGTATTAGATGACTTGTAGGCAATCTCATTCAAGTCTTGTGAGACAACAACGATGCACCGGGAGTAAGGAGCAGATCTGCGAGTGAAAAGCGACCGAGACAATATTTAACTCTTTTGGCAAGGTACGGCGATAAGCCGAGAAAAACCTGACGTATGATGGAAAGCTAATAGTAATAGGAAAGAGGCCTTTGGGGAGAGGTCGGGTGGTATGGGGCATGCAAGCATGGGGCCTGTAGAGGTGCATCACACTGCCGATTTCCAAAATTGTGGTTATTTTTACTCTGTAATTATTTGTTCTGCAGGACAAGATGCCGCTGTTCGGTCGAGGACAGGCCCCCCGCCAGCAATTGCCATTGTGAAAAGCAAACAGCGGCGGCTGCCATAGTTCCCCAGAAGAGGCAACTTTCGGAAAGGTCAAGCCAATCGGAGTCAAGTCAAAGCTCCTAGAGGCAAGCAGGTCATGGGCCAATAACGGGCCGAGGCTGCAACACGATGGCAAGGCACGGGTCCTGCAAGGGGGTCATAGTGCAGAGACAAGATAGCGGGTGAGGGTAAAACGAAAAATCGGCAGAAGTTGCAACAAGTCAACGTGCTGCCGTGTCTAGCAATAAAAGCAGAGGGCTAGCCTTGGGAGAACAATGGTTGTGTGGAGAAGCTCAAGACCAAAGGTTAACTTGCCTGTCGCGCATGACAATGTGATGGAGATGCTTGCGGGCGCATGAGACTGGGGCGATGACTTGGACCCAGAAACAGATCAAAGAAAGTGAGAGCAAGAAGGGAACCCAGAAAACTCTTGCTTTGAAGCACGTGTGGCCAAGAGAGTCGAGGTTGCAGCGAGGGACGTATGGGGGAATATGTGATGGTGTGCGGTGTTGGTGGCCCCGGTGAGCGAGTTGGGACTGAATAGGGCGGTGACATGGGTCTGGGACGCCAATGTGCAAAGTTGCAGGTTGTAAAAGAAAGCTAGATGAAGAATGGAAGGAGGCGAGCAAAACCACTTGCAGCCAAAGAGATCGAGTCAAGTGACATTACAGAAGAGGCTTCCGAGTTGGAAGCCGTGGTTATCTGGACTGAACGGGGGGCTCACAAGAGACCTGGAACCTTGGGTAGTAATACGGATTAGACAAAGCGAGATTCGCGAGACTGCAGACGCATAGTACAGGCGGCAGTCGAATCGAGAAACAGGCGGGTTTGAGGCATTGTGACTGCTAAATAACTTACTAATATAATAAGAGGTTGCAGCGGCGAACGGTGGTGATGGTGGCGCTGTGGGGAGTTTTACACCCTGGAGCCACTAATAAAGCCCACTGAGATGAAGCCGGAAAAAGACACTGAAGCCAATTAAAGGCGCAGGGTTCGCACTGGCGTTGGTGGCTTGTTTGGTGCCGGCACTCTACGATGGGCCGAGGGAAACAAGGCGGAAGTGGAGGGGAACAACTAGGGCAATGTTTGTTCCATGTTTATTAGTTGGCGTGGGCTTGTTCAATTTCAAGCTCTTTTTTATAAATTATTATCCGTTATCAGGCTCCTCGTTGCTCTTTGGCAGGCTCACATTGCTCGAAGCACATTGCTCAGGCCATACAGGACGCGGTACGGAATTACAGGTGCCGGGCTACGGATATTAGGGCACACCATGCCCGCCGCCGTGGTCATGGACAAACCGGCTACGCCAAAATACCTAGTTGAGCGGGCTACGTGCATCTACCGCGGGAGAGGCGTGTGCCAAGTGTCTGCCCAAAAGGTACAGTTGCAGGTCATTACAAGCAGCAATGAAAGTGCAAGGCTTTGTGTGATGATTACTTTCAAAACACCTGGATAAGAGTATTGCCGCGCCGGTCTAGAAAATCACACGGTCGCTCCAGATTTGCCCCATGACCGAGGGCCGGTGGTCAAGGTCACATAGGTACTGCCATGCGATGATTAGTGCTTGGCAGTGTTTAGCAACTTTCATCGCAAGTCTCATCATGTGGTCGAAAATTAAAAACAGATGCACAACCCAGGGTCTTCAGTTGTGTGAATCGCGCAACAGGGTTCTCTACCGGGCTTATTCAAAACTGCCATTCCGCCCAGGCCGCCCGTTCATCTCTAATAATAAGCTCCGGCTATCAGCACGACAGCATTGCTGATTCGTTGCGCGACCGATGAGACAATCATTGAAAGCCATCACTTTTTTTAAATGCACACCAAATAATTAGTTAGAGCCCCGCCATTGTCCTTGCCTCAAAGGAGCCCATCCACATCCACGCATCTCAGTGTAGATTGATGGTGGACCCCCCCCTCCTCCGTGCCCTCCCCTCCATTCATTAGCGTCGCTGATCGCGACCCAGTTGCAGCCACACTTTCAGACCACGTTTCTTCGTTATGGCTCTTATTAGTCGTCAGCAGCTCTCCTGCCATCACCTGCTAGCGCTGCGTGCTGCTTCTTAGCCACCTGGTAGTGTGTAGTAGGGCCTAGTGAGGTTACAGTCTTGCCCTATGGGCCCGGCCGTGTAAGTGTCGGGGGACCAAGAAAGCTCCGGCCCGCCACTTTGTAAAAAAAGTTGCTGCATGATCCAATAATCAATTGACTTTTTGTTTGTCTGGCCCGAGTCCTGCCGAACTCTCAACTGCCCAACACACCGGGAACTGCTGTCCTGCTACTGTCGCCCTCCTCGTCAATGCAGAATTTGGTGACCGGGTGGAGAGAGACCCTTTACGAATAGTCCTTGTCGCCCGATTGCTTGCGCGCCTCCATGAGACTCTTTCAACATTTCCACGGCGTTGCATCATGGATGCACCGCTGAGCTTCAATCGGGCGCGCCCGTCCAAGGCCCGTCGACTGCCTCTCTGCGGCGGCTTGGTGCTGCTGCTGGCCACGGCTTTGCTATATCTGGTCGTCGCACTGCGATACTCGCACGCGGCGCCTCTTCCGTTCTCTTGGGCTGTGCCGCCGGCTCCTGTGGCGGATGCGAACGATTCAGCTTCTGGCGACACCGGCGATCGCTTTGCGCTGCACCCGGAGCTTCACGTTTCTCGCCCGCCTCGCACGCTGAAGCTCGACTGGAGCGTCACGCGACAGCAGCACCGTCCTGACGGTGTCTTGAGAGACGTCTACTTTATCAACGGTATAGTTCACGCACTGGCAAAATCATGTTGCCGGACATGTACTGACGATGGCGCTAGGCCAGTTTCCTGGTCCGACAATCGAAGCGCGCTCCGGCGATGAGTTGCAAATAACGGTAACAAATGATATTTTCAACGACACCGATGCAGGCATTGCCATGCATTGGCATGGCCTTCTCATGAAGGGTGGGTTGCGCCCGCCACTGTTTCGCCTTATTTCCGGTATTAATGCGCCTAGCAGATGCCAACGAGATGGACGGCGTTACGGGAGTCACGCAGTGTGGCATCCCCAATGGCCACTCTTTTACATATAAATTTCGAATCCATCCCGACCAGCATGGCACTTACTGGTACCACGCGCACTCTCATGTCAAGCGTGCCGACGGGCTATACGGCGGCCTCATCATCCACAAGCCCGCTGAAAAGAACAGTGGCCAGGCCGACCTGTCGCAGTACGACTACGGCGCTGAGAGGCTGTTACTGATTGGTGACTGGTATCACCGCAGCGCAGAAACAGTTCTGGGCGAGTACAAAAACTACCGAAACTTTGCGTACGAGGTGAGTGCAGGCAGCTTTCAGGTGCATGCGCACCCCGGCAGAAGCTAATCCGGCTGCAGCCCGTGCCAGACTCACTGCTCATCAACGGCGTCGGGTCCTACAACTGCTCCAATGCGCGCCCAGCCCGGCCGATAGACTGCGTAGAGACAAATGTCCCGGTGCTCACCATGTCTGGCGACAAGGCCATACGGCTGCGTGTCATCAACACCGGTGCCGCCGCCGGCCTCTCGTTCCAGCTGCAAAACGGCACGATGCAGCTCCTCACTGTCGATGGCGGTGGATACGTCTCCAAAGACACTCCGCAGACGCCCACCATGGGGGTTTTGTACCCGGGAGAGCGCATGGACATGCTGTTGCTGCCGAGTGACACGCCGGCAGACGATGAGCACTTGCTGTACACTGAATTGAAAATTGTACTAGATGCAGAGTAAGTATGTTGCGGCTTCTTCGTCACTTCACCAAGCTAATATTGGGAATTTATTAGACTCATGCCCATGAAAAACTGGGCTCTTACGCGCATCCAAGACTTTCCTTTAAAGTGGCGTCGATGGAGCGCATCTGGCCATGTGAGGCACGACGTTCGCGAAACTGTCGACGTGTTCAACATGAAGGATGCGCATGGTGTCGAAATATCCTCAGAGTCGGGCATTCATCAAGCACCCGCCGAGACGGCCTTGCTGTATACCAGCCTCGCCATCAACAACTTCAAGCACGACGAGCCTTGGGGCGAGATCAACCACACGTCGTGGGTGTGGAAGGATCCAACGGCCAAGCCGTTGCTCGCCCTAGACCGGGACGAGTGGGCAAATGGCACCGAGCAGGCCAATACTCTTCGCACATTCCGTGCGCCGTGGTACCAAGATGGCCATGACAGATGGATTGATTTGGTGGTGAATAACGTGGATGACAAGGGCCACCCATTTCACTTGGTAAGAGAAGAAGATTTCAGAAAGAGACATCTTTCTGGCGCCTGAGATTGTAAATGCTAATGATTATCACGCGCAGCATGGATATGCATTTCATGTAATCGGCGCGCGCCAGCTTGACCTGGGCCGCTCCTATAATCCCTACGAGCCCGGCGCGACGGAAAGGGAAGCCCAGTACTTCAACACCAAAACGCCGCTGCTAAAGGACACTGTATATATTCAATCCCGCGGCTACGTCGTTTTGCGGTTCCCGCTTGATAATGCTGGCGTCTGGCTGATGCACTGTCACGTACTCTGGCATCAGGCGGTCGGCATGGGTGTCGTGCTGCAGATTGGCAATATTACAGAGTCGACGCAGCAAAAGGCCGGCCAAAGCTGCATCGCATAGCAGGCTCAGACACGGCATGGCAGGCTCAGACAGCGGCTAGGAGCAGGCTACTCGCTTTCCTTCCCAAGTTGATGTGCCCGTATATTGTATATATCTTACAAAAGAAAGCGTTTGCTTAGTAGACGATGCACCGTTGAAATGGGTTGAATACCTCAAGTCTCGTGATGAAGCGTGCGCGTTTCTTGTTCCTGGTCTCACTCCTAAAGTTGCGACATGAGCGACGCTGACATCACGCTGCCTTTCTCCGATGCAGCCATAATCTTTTTGGGTCAGTTTTTCATGACTCGCAATTTATTAGCTCGATTGGCGCCGCCCCCAATCCCGCAGCCTCTTGACGACTCTTGCCGCCTGTGTTGCCTGTCTTGCCAGCCCAAATGGCTGCCGAAAGCCTCTTGCTCGTATGATGTAGAGCGAATTCGTTGCGGCCAAAGCCCGTTGGCAAGATTGTTGCATTTGCAGCGGGTCACGTGCAAGTTTCCATTTGGGAGGCGCTGCTCGGCAAGGGCCTTTTTTTCAATTTTGCGGCTTTACCGATGAAGGTAGGCAGCCCCGCGATAACTCTCAAACTCCGACCTTGTTGTCGCGGCCATCAAAGATTTGCCCACGTACTCTGTCTTGCGCCGACGAGGACCTATCTCGAAAGACGACCCCCTCGGCATCATGTACATCATATTTAGAGACGACTGCTGTCATCCCCCATAGAGCAAAGTCTGTGCGCGTGACTGGAGGCGCCATGGGCCCGAGATTCTTGGCTTTTGGTGGTGGCGACGACTCGCACGGTCCGCCTCAGAGACGAGCCAACCACAATCCCGATGAAGCAGTCCCGCGAATTAAGCGATGGGCTCCCAAAGTCAGAACTGGTTGTATAACCTGCAGGTTTGTTGTCCATTTTTCTTTTCTTCTTCTTTTTTTCTTTTTTTCTTATTTTCTTTTGAATTTGCTTCTGGTACCATCGCCGATCTGCAGCTCAAACGCCCCAAGACAGCTGTAGAGACTTCTCAAACTGACTACATTCTCCGATAGAGCTCGCCGTGTCAAGTGCGATGAAACTAGACCAGCTTGCACGCGATGCGTATCGGCCAAGCGCAAATGCGGCGGCTACCTGGCATCGACTACGCCGCCGCAACAGGCCTCGCCTGGAGCCTCCATCTCTGAGCAGCCTTCGTTATCGTCGGCTCCTCATGGGCATAATCCAACCGATCAGGAGAGGCAATTCTTTCACCTGTTGCGGACAATGACGGTGCGCCAGGTCAATGGTGGAATAAAATCAGACTTTTGGACCAAGAATCTCTTGCAGGCTACATATGTCTATCCCGCCATCTGGCACGCGGCACTGGCACTCGCGGCCATGTATCAGAGAGCTTATATTCTACACAATGGAGGGGACCCTCGCGCTGCAAAAGAGCACAACATGTTTGCCATTCAGCAGCGCACCATCTCATTCAGCTTCATCATCGCCATAGATCACAGCACAGTGTCCGGAGCGGAACAGGAAATGCTGCTCACGGCCAGTGCGCTGTACACGGGGATATGTCTGCTGCGTGGTGATCTCAATCAGGCTCGCATACATGCGGCTAGTGCTGCCAAACTCTCCAAGCAGTGGAGGTTCCTGGATGACGAGGCAGAGCATCAGGCCGCAGAAGGCGTCATCGGCCGAGAAAACACGAAACAACTCCTTCGAGACGTCTATCATTCCTTTCACTCGATTGCCAGCTTCTCGGAAGACATTGCCGCTCACTTTCAGGCGTCAGTCTGGCACATCACGGAGCCGTTTGCCTCTGTCGATGAGGCCTACTATGCCTACCTGAATATTCATTCAGGATGGGCCAGAATCAAGAGTTGGGAGCCAGAGCATTGCGGCACGCGTGGGGCATCTCCTTCACCCGGCCAAATGCAAGTGCGCCAGCACGCACTTAATCTGTGGATGATTCGTTTCCAAGGCTTCCTGCAGCTAGATAACTATCGGAAAGAGGATATCTATACTATTGAACTGTTGCAGCTGTTTTGTCTGTTTGAGGAGACTTTTGACATCATCATGATACATCGCACCCCAGAGATGTGGGCCAAGAATGCGCACAAATGGGAGCGCATTGTCAAGACAGCGGAGCGCCTGCTTGAGAAGCAAAAGGGTTGCGGGGATTCTAGCATTTCGACGCGAGGCATTTTCTACTACTCCCTCTCTGTGCAGGAAGTATTGCGCATGACGGGGTTCATCTGTCGAAGCGGCGCCATACGACGTCGCATCATCAAGCTCCTGCAGCAATGGCGACACTGTGACGGGTTGTGGGATAATGAAACCTCGTGGAAGCTGGTCGAGGCCAAGATGATAATAGAAGAAGAGGCTCTGGCGGCAGATGGGCTGGTGTCATGCGAATGCGTGCCAGATGTGTTCTTTTGCATGCATCACCGCGTGGCGTGCGTCAAGATGGAACTGCCAGAGGAGGGTGGCCTTCGAGCCCATATGAAGACGGGTGCGGAGCTCGAGAAGGGACTGCCCGGAAAGAATTGGTGGATTGAGCTTAAAAGATGACATGTAATATGGCCGATTCAATAGGAGCTTCGGGGGCATGATGGGCATGAGACGGAGCCTGGAGCTTTCGTGTACATAACAGTACATATATCACTTTCTAGTATATACATTCAAAGCAGGTAAAGGTTACCATGTCGCCGTTTCTGCACAATGAAGACGTGGGCAGCGAACGGGCTACAGGCAACGGGAGCAGCCTTGGAGAAGAAGCGAAATAACACAATCGATGGCCCTGTTTATGAGATAATAGTGACTCTTTTATTTCTGAAACAATTCTTTTCCAAACCTCGTGCGAAAATTCATTCACTCGTCATACCCGACGTCTTTGTTTATGACTTATCTGTACTTGCGCTCTCTCTCTATGTGATGATGGTGTCTTGTGTCATGATATTGTGCGGCGTCTACTAGACAGTCACAACCAGCTTGCCACCGCGAATCTCCCCGTTCCTCATGCGGTCCAGCGCGCCATTCACATCCGCCAGCCCAATGTGATTTCCCAGTATCCTCGGCGCGCGCAGCTTGCCACTCTGCAGCAGAACCTCCATCCACTCGCTCAACACCCTGCCCACCTCTGGCACCTCGTGAAACAGCTTCAGCGGCACAGAGTGCATCTGCAGGTCCTTGTCGTACTGTTGCTTCGGCAAGCCCGCGAGCCCGATTAAATGCGCTCGTCGTCGCTCGGTACGTGCTGGCGGTGGTGGTGGTGTTGGAGGAGGCGAAGGGGAGTCATGTGGTGACTTTTTGCTGCTGCTGCGTCGTTGCTGCAGGGCTTTGAGGAGGTACGAGGCGCTGTCTTTTCCGTTGGTGTCGATGCCGAAATGGAGAAGGTCGCCGATGGTGGCGGTTAGTACGTCGACGGCGCGGTCTGGGTCGCTGTTGTCGATGAGTAGGTCGGGCCGGGCGTGGCTGTCGGCCGAGAGCCAGTGTCCGTGGCGGGCTTGGTCGACGATGACGGCGACTTTTAACCCGGCGAGCCGCGCGAGCTGGATAGACAGGTATGCCGATGTCGCCGATCCTGATAACATGTCAGCTTTTTTCAAATCCTCATCATTTCTGGGTTTTTGTGAGAATGGGGAAATAGCTCACCTCCCCAGATGGCAACCCAGTCCCCCTCGAGTGCCCGCTCGTGGTCTTGAATGGAGCTCAGCGCCTCGTATCGAACATCTTCCGGTATCCGATCCTCGCCCACGCTTTCAATCACCGACTTGAGATCCGGACCGCCCATGATGTCGCTGAAGCAGAGGCCAAAGCAGCTTCCCAAGGCCAGAGCCGACGTCACAAAGGCGACGCCGAGGGCGGCTCCTTGATCGGGAGACAGCTGTCGGGGCAGTTTCACCACGTTGTAGCTCGGCGCGACGACGAATTCTTGGTAGGCTGCTTTTCTCGCGTCTCTGTAGTCGGTGGAGATGACAATCACCTTTTAAAACGTCAGCCAAGTTGGAATATCAAAAGGGTCTTGTTGGTGCCCTACCCTCACACCAGGTCTGAAGCGTGACGCCGCATGGCTTTTTGAAACGGTTCCTACCAGCTCTCGTCCAGCTAAAAATGGAAAGTGCGGTATTCCAAAATTATAATCACTAGAGCATAACGTGTTAGCGAAAGCCTTTGTCGCCTCGCATGTACTTACGGCGATTTCCAGTCGATGGGGTTGAGTCCAATCACCTCTGTCTGCACGAGAATCTCTGTAGCGTCGTCCAGGGCTGGAATTGGATGATTATTCACCAAAGTATATCTTTCTCGAGGACCATGCAGCAGAAGCGCAGACTGGCTCTTTTCATTCTGTAAAACTGGCTCATTGCCATGTATCGCTGGCTCAGCCGTTGGTGTTATTGAAGCCATGATTCCGTAAACTGGGCAAGCTGTACTACAATCTAGATGGCGTCTACTAATCTAATTCCATGGCAAAAGCCAAATAAAACAAATGGGATTTCCACGTGCAAATCTCATTGCAGAGACTTTTTTCCTGGGCTTTCGGCATGTCTGTCGGCGTATGCTTAATCCATAGCGTTTCGATACAGGTTGCGTTGTATTCGCGCTGAATTGCGCCATCGACCAAGAACCTGCGAACCTGCTCCCAGCGCAACACCCTGCTTTTTGACCCCACTGATCATCATTCGATTCCGCAGCGAGAAATCTAATAAAACGTTGGTGCATTGGTTTTTGTGATTTGATGATGTACTTTGTAGCTAGTCGACCTGTGCCCCGCACCCAATCTGAAAGTCCAACAGCATACATATACTCTTTACAAGATTCGCCGAGACCCGGAAGGCGGGGGATATAGCGTCGCTTACGAATATATTTGAAGCAGCCAAGACTTCTGAGCGATTTCTTTACAAGTAGGCGACATCGGAGCATGTTCTGGTTCATGCTCAATAACACGGAAATTGAATGTTACGTGACCAATTCGGACGCTTACCTGTTGCTGGCCTACGCCGCCAACAACACTTGCTATTTTCAGGGAAAAAATGGGTTACTCGGCGATCATTCTTCATTAACCTATTAGCTTTCTTTTAATTGTTCATTGGTTGGCTTTTTCTAATCGCTAGCTTTCCAATGATATTGAGCAGCTGGATGATCGTTGGGGGGAAAAGCACCGCCCTTGTTACCAAACAGGTTCTCTCGGTACGTTCCTCCATCCACTGCGTAATCGTCCCAGAATAGCCCCCTCTCCCTCAGAACCGGAAACAGTAAATCGACAATATCTTGGAATGATTCCGGAAAAAGCGCATAGGCGAGATTGAAGCCGTCCACGTCGGCCTCGCGCACCCACCTCTCCATTTCATCGGCGATCCGGTCCGGCGTGCCGACAGTGGTGGCTCCCAGACCTCCAATCTTGATGTGGTTGGCGACGGTGTGTTTAGTCCACTTTGGCACCTCTGGCGTCGCCTTTGACCAGGCTTCGACTGCTGACCGGATGGCGTTTGACTCGACGTGCCTCAGCTCCTCGTCGTCGCCATACGTCGACAGGTCAATGCCGGTCCACCCCCCAAACAGCGCCAGGGCGCCGTCCTCGGAGCCGTACTGGATAAAGTCCTTGTACTTGGCCTCTGCTTCTGCCTGCGTCTTGCCGATTATGGGGCAGAACAGGGCCAGGAATTTGATGCCCTGGGGGTCCCGTCCAAACTCGTCTCTGGCCTTGGCGCGAATCTCTGCGATATTCTTGGCCACGGTCGACGGGCTGTGGCCGGCCACGAAGATGGCTTCTGCATTTTTGGCCGCAAAGGCTTTTCCGGCGCTGGAAGTGCCGGCCTGCATGATGACGGGCGTCCGCTGGGGCGATGGCTGGCAGATGTGCGGACCGGGCACTGTAAAGTATTTGCCGACGTGATCGATGGTGCGGACGAGAGCCGGATCCGTATAGACGCCCGTCTTGCGATCCAATTTGACAGCGTCATCTCGCCAAGAACTCTGCCTAGAATCGAGTTAGTAAGTGCTGCTGCTGATGAAAGCAAGTTCCGTCATACCAAAGCTTGTATGCTACTTCGACGTATTCTTCAGCCACCGCATAGCGCTCGTCGTGTTTTGGCTGCTCTTGGAACCCTAGGTTTCTGGCGGCGGAATCTAGATAGCCAGTGACGACGTTCCAGCCAAGTCGCCCTCCCGTCAAGTGGTCGACTGTGCTTAGACGCCTCGCAAGATGGTACGGCTGCTCGTACGTGGTCGCAACAGTCACGCCAAAGCCGAGGTTCTTTGTCGCTGCTGCCATGGCAGAGATGACCGCCAAAGGCTCATTCACAGGCCACTGAGCGCCCGAGACAATGGCAGGGTTGGGGTTCCGAGGGCCTTTGTAGACATCGTACGCGCCCTGCGAATGTGTCAGGGCCTTTTTTTCCGGTGCACTTGTAGCGGGAGATTACTTACCAGCACGTCGGCAATAAAGACACCGTGGAATTTACCCTCTTCGAGCTTTTTGGCCAGGTTAACCCAGTGGGAAACCTCATTGAAGCGCCACGACTGGTCCCGAGGATGTTGCCATAGCCCGGGAGACTGGTGCCCACTGCACGATTCTACAAAGGCATTAATGATGAGCTTCTTCTGCGCAGCCATTGTGTTTAAACAACAAAGATGAGTGTACAGGAAGAAACGTCAATTCAATTGAGCTACAAGGCAATAAATTATAATGATCTAATATTGCATAGCCGGAGTACTTCCGAACGCAACCTCCGGTCTCGCCCATCCCCCGGATGGCGCAATACCGAATGCAAGGCATGCAATCTTGGCAGTGTTGCATTGACTGTACCAAAATGACCTCGATCGACCCAGCGAATCGGTAAAGCAAAATGGACCCATGGGACATAATGAGCTGCCCGTTTTTCTCAGCTTCACTCAAAACACAAAGACCCAATTAGGATATGGCGCATGTCGTTTATACATTTGCGCCATGCTTGTTACAGCTAATCACATATTAAGCCACAAGAGCTCGCTTGTTCTCGAACAAGCCGTAGAGAGCTTGGAATAGATAAATCATAACTGGTCTACATCTCTTCTGTGAAAACCTGGGCTCGCTCAAGAATTCCATCATTCACCATGTCGGCAGTCCTTGTCTCTCGGGCTGAGCAGCCTAGCAGCGCGGTTGAGCCGCCACTTCCACAGGTCGCAGGCTACGTGGTCATCATCGTGATGGGCTTTCTGATTGCCATTGTGATGATGTTTATTACACGCCTACTCAAGCGGACGGCAGGCGAAGACAATGAAACCACGGAAATGTTCATGACGGCGAACCGCACAGTGGGCACTGGGCTGACGGCGTCGGCCGTCATTTCGTCTTGGCTCTGGAGTACGGCAATCTTGGCCAGCAGTCTAGTCGGTTACAACTTTGGTGTTGCTGGTCCTTTTTGGTTTGCCGCGGGGTGAGTTTGCCGGGCTCATTCGTTGACTTTTGACGACCCCCGTGCTAATAATTGTCGCCTACTAGTTGCTCGCCAATGATTGTCTTCTTTGCGGTCCTGGGTATTGCATGCAAGCTTAGGATCCCCGAAGCGCACACTCTTTTGGAGATTGTGCGGATTCGATACGGAAAGGTTGGGCATATTGTGTGGATTGTGCTTTGTCTGATCAACAACATTATAGCCATTGCCAACATGCTGCTTGGCGCGAGCGCAGCCATTACGGCTCTGTAAGTCGTACACAATATTGCGACTATACCTATGCTCTCGACTGGACTGACACGCGATGTAGTACCGGGATGCACATTATTGCTGCTACCTTTCTCTTGCCTGTCGGAGTAATCATGTACACTTTTGTGGGAGGTATCAAGGCAACCTTTTTGACCGACTACTTTCACACTTTTGTCATCACAGTCATTGTCTGCTTCTTCACAATCAAAGTTTGGCTTACTCCTGAGATTAGTTCTCCGGGAGCACTCTTTGACACCATTACCCAGTTGGCTGTGGATCGCCCCGTGCCCGGGAACCACGGGGGTTCATACTTGACCATGACCAGCCGCGATGTGAGATGCGACTCTAATCCTATTCTCAATCTTACGATTCTAACCACCATCACAGGCCATGTTCTTTGGCATCATACACACGCTAGCCAACTTTGGGCTCGTCATCATGGATACCGGCTTCTTTGCCAAAGCTTTCAGCGCCGCACCGCACGCTGTCGTGCCGGGCTACATCATCGGCGGCATCGCCTACTTTGCGATCCCCTGGTGTCTGGGCACCCTCATGAGCTTCTGCGCGCTGGCTCTGGAGAAGCAGCCCTTCTTCCCAACATACCCTCGCCTGATGAATACGGCAGAAATCTCGAGCGGGCTGGTCCTGCCATATGCCGCCGTCGCGACCGCGGGAAAAGGCGGTGCAGTGGCAGTCTTGCTGGTGGTGTTCATGGCAGTGACGTCGACCATAAGCGCGCAGGTCATTTCCGTCTCGTCCATCATCAGCTTTGACATTTATCGGCAGTACATTAACCGCGAAGCCAAAGATCGCGATGCCATCCGCTGGAGCCACATTGGCGTGGTCGGCTTCGGGCTCTTTGCTGCGGCATTCTCGACTGCTCTGCACTATGGCAAGGTCGACTTGGGGTGGACGCTGTATATGCTGGGTGTTTTGACCTGTCCCGGCATCTTCCCGACCGTCTTTACAATCCTATGGAAGAGACAGTCAACGGCAGCGGCGGTGGCATCGCCACTACTGGGCATGGCCACGGGTATTGGCGTCTGGCTTGGGACAGCCTCGGCGTTGTATGGTGAAGTGACGGTGGCCTCGACGGGCCAGACTCTGCCCTGCGTCTACGGCACCGTTGCTTCAGCTTTTAGTCCTTGTCTCTTCTCCATCGCCATTACACTCGCGAAGCCTGCCGACTTCAAGTGGGCAGACTTTCGCAAGGAGCGCCTAGCATTTAGCAAGTCGACTTCTGGAGACTCGGACGAAGAGTTAAAGTCGCATGAGCAGATAATTTCGCAGTATGCCGCTGATAAGCTCCGGCTGAAGCGCTGGTTGCGAATTTCTTCAATCTGGGCTTTGGCGACGTTTCTAGGCCATTGGGTACTATGGTAAGGTTTCCCGATGACAATCGCCTGTCAGACATGACCTGTCGGTACTAACACGAGGACAGGCCACTTCCAATGTATGCCTCGCATTATATTTTTGGAAAGTCGTTTTTCGAGGCCTGGGTGGTTGTGTCCATTATATGGGTTTGGGGCACGATGCTCATTGCTGGGTTTTATCCCCTGATTGACGGATGGAGGGCCATCAGGAATGTTTTTGTAGGTCTGCGTGGCTCTCGACAAGGCCAGTAGTCTGTGGGTGTACTTGAACAATAGATGGAAATCAGGCTGTATCTGAACGGTAGCAAGGTCTATGTTTTTTAATAGAATCAAACTCTAGCAATCTTTCTTGAAACCTGCGAATGGATAAATGTAGAAGAGTGCAAGTAGAACACCGAGCCAGTGGCTTAGAGTGACATGTTTTCCCCTAGCGGGCCGCCTGGTCGCGCAAACTGCAAACTTGTAATTGGAAATAATGAATTAAGCCTCAAGGTATTTCTTTGCTACAAGCCTTCCTCAGCTTTCAGCCTTCCTATGCTTCAAATGTGGCTGTTGTTGTCGCGCATCGACTAGTTGACGGCTGTGACGGGTAGCGCGGGATATGATGCGCCGTGTTGGCGTCATCGAGCGACCAGAGCGCGGGGCAGCTTATTAACTACCTGCTACTTTCAAAATATTTTCTTTCATATTAATCATTATACATCTTAATGATCCTCTTCAAAACTCGGCTCCTTGGCCAGACATTTCTTCTCTTCCACCTTGACAACTGATCAGCAATACAACGCCATGTCGGCATCCCGACAGCGGCAGCACCTGGCTTTGCTGGCTCAGAGCTACAAGTGGCTAAAGGCTCCGTACATCATTGGGGCGCCAATGCGGGCTCTCGCCGGCCCCGAGTTGGCGATTGAGATATCGACGGCTGGTGGTCTGGGATTTATCGGACCTCCGGTCAAGATTGCCGATGCCGGCGTCGACTTGGCCAAGGCATCGCAGCTTGCACGAGCCTCAACGTCACGAAATTTTCAACAACATCTATCTAGCTCAGAGACATTGCCTGTTGGCATCGGTTTCCAGACGTGGACTACTGATTTGAGTGAAGCACTGCGAACTTTGCAGCAGAACAAGCCTTGCGCAGTTTGGCTATTCGCGCCGAAACGTGGCCAGGCGGAACTTGATGAGTGGACGACGGCGCTTCGAAAGGCAGAGCCAAACATCCAAATCTGGATCCAAGTCGGCACATTGAGAGAAGCTGTTGCCGCGGCCACGAGCTCGTCGCCGCCCGATGTTCTCGTGGTTCAGGGCGCAGAGGCCGGCGGCCACGGCAGAGCGCAGGATGGTGTCGGCTTGCAGGCGCTGTTCCCCGAGGTCTTTGACGCAGTTCACGAGAGCGGTATCCCTCTAATTGCTGCCGGCGGCATTGCCGATGGACGGGGTCTTGCAGCCGCGCTTGCCCTCGGGGCCGCGGGTGGCGCCATGGGAACTCGACTGCTGGCCGCCAAGGAGACTCGCATCAGCAAGGGCTACCAGGACGAGGTTGTTCGCGCCAGCGACAGCGCGGCTTCGACGGTGCGCACACACTTGTACAACCATCTTCGAGGTACCTATGGCTGGCCTGAGCAATTCGCCCCGCGGGCCCTCGTCAACAGGAGCTGGACCGACCATCAAGCGGGCGTCCCTTTTGAAAAGTTAAAGGAATGGCATGACGAGGCTGCCAAGTCTGGGGATGCAGGCTGGGGCCCAGAGGGTCGACTTGCGACATATGTTGGCGCTGCTGTTGGCCTGGTTCGCAAAGTCAAGCCCGCCGCATACATCATTGCCGAAACTCGGCACGAGGCTAGAACCATGTTGACTACAATCACTAGCTCTCTGTGAAAGGATTTGGATAGGCCAAAAATGAGGGAAAAATTAGTAAAATTTTTCTGACGACCGGGTCAAGCAAGTTTGACCATCAACACCGTACTGCAGTATTGAATACTCTAATGTAAATACTTGCTGGATCTACACAGCACACTGCCATGGCAATTTTTGTAAGACGAGCAAAATGCGAGTGATTTTTCCCAGCAAGTAGTCAGAACTATTGCACCAAGACTGAATGGCGATGCTGCCTGACGACCATTATTATGGAGAGAAGACTTTTACAAGAAATCTTGCTTTCGAAACCAACCACACGCCGGCGACACAGCACCGCTTTATTCCAGGCGGAATACTCGCAAGCACTGTCTCTCCACTGCCCGGCAAAGTCCGCCGAAGACCACCGAGAATTGCCGGGTACAGTGCCCAGTGGGCCAGTTATGGGGATGTTATCCTCATCCTTAGAGAACTGACCATCTGCCTATGAAGCAAAGCATTTTCAAATGTTCCGACACCGAATCTTGCTTCTAGCACCTATCGCGAATGCCGCACAGCCCCTCTTACCTGATATCTCTTCAGCCCTGCGTGCACCATGACGATCAGGCCACGGCGAGCTATTCCCGGTCTCCGTAGTAAGCGTGGCACAGTGTGGTGTGAACTCTTGGTGGTGGAGTCTCGCCGCCCGCAATCCCCAACTCGGCAGAAACACATCATCTCTGGCCTTGCTATTACCATCGACCAAGTCCGCTAAACGGTCGGCGCGCAGGATTCCAAGAACGTTTATCTTCTTTAAACCATTTCTGCATCACCGTTCAGTCTTGAGCTCAGCGCAGTCCTCTCTCTCATTTGCATGACGCTGAGAGCAGCCCACCTGGGCGCCGCGCCGCTGAAATGGAAGACGAAGCAGGAGAGCCCAAGGCACGCAAAGCCTGCAGTGAGCACCCCGGTGTTTGGTAGCCAGGCGCGGGACACACGGACGGGATTCCTAGGTTTGCTGATGCCCGTCTAGTCAACTGTCGCAGGCAAAAGATGAAGTGCAGGATCGACTCGGGCAGCACGTGCCGCCGCTGTGAACGCGCCGGGCTTCCCTGCATCTTTGTACCCAGGGCCAATGCCTCTGCTGTCATGGTGCCGGCCTCGATGCCGCTGGCGGAGATGGCCTCGTACGACGTCACGCGCGATATTCTACGGCGCGTCAAGGTGATTGAGGACCACCTTGGGCTTGCTGGTGCGGAGAGGACGGACGAGCTCAGCGCAAAACCACTGCTAGCGACGCCGACGAGCCAGGATGCGCCCGTTCAGCCACATAGCGAGGGCGAGGGCCAGCTCCAGCGGCTGTGGGATGCGGTGGCGAGTCTCGAGCGGTGCACGACTGGGCCTCGCGACGCGGTGCTTTGGAATAAGAATATCATACGGTACCTGTGGCAGACGTATGAGGCTTGTCGTCCCGGTGGGCTATGATAAGGCCGCTGACGAACGTTATAGGTTTCATGACAAGATGCCTGGGCTTCACTTCCTGCCGAGCAAGCAAATCTTCTCGGCGCCGCAACCCCTACTGCTGGCATCCATGCTCTACTGCTCGAGCATCCGAGGATCCGCTGAGCATGCAGCGCTCGCGCCAGGCTACTTTAAAGTGCTGAGCTGCGCCATTTCGCAACTGAGCATACCCGGCAGCGAGCTCGCCATTCCGTTTGGCAATCCCGCCACCTCCGAGGCCATTGCCTTTCACTCCGTGCTCGGTCTGGTGCTCGCGAGCCTGCTCAACGAAGCCAAAGTGCGCGAAACCGGGCTGTGGATTTCCACGGCCTACAATCTTATCCTCGAGCACTGCCCTTCGCAGATTGACGAAGACGTCTTTGACTGGCCCAAGATTCTCAAGGGCGTGCAGATTGTCGACTTGGAGCACGCATCGCTGCACCTGACGTGTCCCGTGGTGCCCATCGAACCGCCCTTTGCGGCGCTGCAGATTCCGCACCACGATCCTCTCTATCGGCTGTCGCGGATGATGCACACGGGGCTGTCGCGCTTCTGCGGTCGCGGCCTGCCCACCGTCTGGTCGTGCATCACGCGCAACACCAGCACGAGTGCGCCCCCGTGCATCCCCTTTACGCCGATTGATGCCGCAGTTATCAGAGACTGGGCGCGAAACCTCGACGACTGGCTCGTCGAGTTTGCCAAGACCGGGGATGTCACTGATGAGCAGCGTACGCCCGTCTTTCGCCAACACGCGCTGCATCGCCTCGTCGTGCTCTCCATCTACCACCCAGCTCGTGGCTGTAATCTGCAGTCCAATAGCATCACGTTGCATGAACAGCACGAGCTGCTGGTCTCTGCCAGGGCGACGCTGAAGCTTCACCTCAACGACAAGTCAATATGGTCCAACTGGGACCTGGTCATGATTACCTGGGCAGCCCTCATCGTTTTGCAAGGCGTGGAAGCCGGCGCAGGAGAGCAGGACGGTACAAGCGACCCTGTTCTCGCAAATGCATGTTTTCATCGAAGCTGACTAGTGATAGATTTCCAAAACATACGCATACACATAGAGTTATTGCGCGATACAAACGAGCCGAAACCCTGCTTGCGCGAAAAGCTGGCCGCACGACTTGAGCAGCAGCTGGATTCTCTTCATACGCCGAGTCCTTCCACGACGGCCCAAGTTCCACTAGACATGGGTCAAGGCTTGGACTACTCGTGGCAGTTGTTTGATCCCGCGATTATTGAGCAAGTTATGGATCCTTTTTGGATGCGGTGAATGGAAACCAACCAGCAATGCCGTAGAGACCAAAGCATGGACTTGGTGGGCGTCAGAATGTAACATATGTGCAAGAACTTTGTCAGCCATTTTGAAATTTATTTCTTTGGGAAGCCGTTTGATTCAGAACGTGGTACAAATGCCTACCCGATAAGAACCCGGGTTCACACTTTCTTTTAGCTTAACCTTGTGGACGAATTCCCAAAACCCTGTAGACTTGTGCGGCTTGATCAGGCTCGCGTTATGCTTGATCAGATTCGACGCATCATTCATTCCTTCAGCGCAATCAATGTGTGCCTGAAGTTGATTGGAAAAAAAGAATAGTACGAGTGTGCGAAGCAACAGGTTCCAGCGAAATTACTGACATAATTTATCTATTGTCAAATGTGCGCTAATTCCAGCTACCCAAGAAGGGCAAGGAGCGAATAAGCTCGCCCAGCACCTCCGCAGAACCAGGTTTGCCCGAGGTGTTCTATATGTCTATATGCAGATGCTCGTAATTCGAACCAAAACGCCAGTCTAATTCCCTCAAACTTTTACGCAAATCTTCCAGCCTGCTCTCGCGACACGTGCCCCCACAGCCGTGACCGTTGCGAGCAGTATGGCCGTAGCAGCAAACATTTGCGCCCCAAGATAGCTGCCACCGGAGCGCTCGATGATGGCGCCCGAGATGGCCGGGCCCGTCAGGTTCGCCAAGCTGACAAACCCCAGAATCATGCCGACCCGCGTGCCCGTCTTGCTCGGGTGAGGCGTCATGGTGGTGGACACGGCGGGATACAGGGCTTGAAGCGCCGCCGCCACCAGGCCGTAGATGACGGCAAAGACGTACAGCCCGGCCGAGGTGTGCACGGCTGCCCAGCAGTACACCAGCAGGCTGGACACGAGGCCAATGACGATGATGAGGTTGAGCGGGCCGCACCACTGGTCGGCCACAATGGTGGGCGAGATGCGGCCGATGACGCCGACGCCGTTGAGCAGGATGACGAGGTAGATGGGCTGCGCGACGCCGATTTGATCGCGCGCAAAGGTGCCGAGGAAGAAGAATGCAAAATACAGGCCCCAAAAGGCAAAAAACATGCTCATGGTGAAGAATACAAAGGGCACATCCGTAAAAGCCGTCGTGTCTATCCAGTCCGTAGTCTTGCGCGGCGGCAGCCGCGGCTTGAACAAGAACAAGCAAGGAATGTAGCTCAGTAGCATGATGAGGCCCATGCAGCGCATCGTCCACCCAAAGCTGAGCTTTTCGTGGAATATGAGCCGGTTGATGAGAATCGGGTACACCAGGCCGCCGACCGCCGCGCCGGCCGCCGACAGGCCGACGGCAAAGGCGCGCCGCCGCTTAAAGTACTGCGCGAGGATGGCGAGCGCGGGGCAAAAGACCAGGCCGTTGCCGACGCCCATGCAGACGGCCTGCGAGAGGACAAAGTGCCAGTAGCGCGTGCCGAGCGACGTCATGAAGACGCCGAGGAGCTCGAGGAAGACGCCGCCGTAGAATACGTGGAAGAAGTAGCCGGCGTCGGTGGCGCGCCCCGAGACGACGCCGATGCCGAATAAGAGAAACGTCTCGACGCTGCCGATCCAGGCAATGTCGCTGGGAGGTCGGTTCAGCGCCGTGGTGTAGTATTCCTGGAAGACGCCGTAGCCGTTGACGACACCCCACGTGTTGAAGAAGACAATGTGCATGAGGAGAACGTGCGTCCAGGCGTCTCGTCCGCCATCCGGCGGTTCATCAGTTATTACAGCATCAGTGTTTTCCGCCTTTTCAGTGGCTTCTGCCTTTTCGGCCTGTCGTGGGTGGTCGATGGAGTCGGACTGACTGGCGTAGCCCGGTGTTGTTGCGCCAGACTCTAGGTCCGGGAGGCTGGTGCGCGCCATGGTATAGATGCTGGCAGACTGAGGGTTGCATCTGATCTAGATTTTACATGGAAAGCATCAAGATGTTGTATGCAAGGGCAGCTTAAAAGCAAGCTTTACCATGGCAATAATAGAGATTCTGATTCATATACCGGCTGTTCCGCGATATGCGGTACTTCCGTGATTCCCGTCATTTCCGACAGCAACTATCCCCGATAGAGACGCATCCGTCTCCGCTTGTAAGGGTGAAAGTCTATCTGTGTAGTGCTGGCCCTGAGAGTATCAAGGGCAGAATTTTTCATCAATTCGCGAATCAGGAGCCACATATCTCAGCATTTCATTTTGAGCCTGTAAACCATTTACAATTTCTCATCAATCTTGCAACAATTTCCGCCGTCTCTACAGTCATCATCGAGTCCGACTCGCCGTGACTCAGATCCCGCTCTTGGTAAACCTCCTCCACTGTTCACATATCCACCCATCCTGCTTCCGCTTTACCCGTCCTCCGACCGCTTGCGCACCACTTGGCAACCCAAGTCTCCTGTATTAAGCCCGCGGAGCCTTTCTTATTACTATCCAATGACCTCGACGCAAGGGCGCAAGCGCTCGCGTTTGGCCTGTCAGACATGCCGGGACCTGAAGCGCAAGTGCGACGGCGCCGAGCCGTGCGGCACGTGCGTCCGCTTCGAGTATCCGTGCCGCTACTCGGCCGGCAGCAAGATGCGCAACAAGCCGGATCGTGCGGGCCACGCACCGCCGCTGCCGCGTAGCGCAGGCCTGTTGTCGCAGCAGCACTCGCCCGTGGACAATGCCACAACAACAACACCCGCGGCGGCGTCCTCGGTCCAGCACCAGGCCCGCTCGCTCGAGGCCAACTCGGGTCCGGCCTTTGTGCGCCGGCTCGGCTTCAAGTCCGAGTCCAAGGGCAGCAGCAGCAGCCCGCGTGTGCAGACCTTTGCGTGGAACGCGTTTCTCGGATCGCGGCAGACTGTGCAGAGCCCCTTGGCGCGTCCCGTGACGGAACTCTTGTCGCAGCAGCGCATGTCGTATCTTGCAAGCGTGTACTTTCAGAAACTTCACCCCACCTACAGCTTCGTCGATGCGGGCGAGCTAGAGCAGCACATTCGTTTGCGATGGGCAAGATCCAGCGCTCCGGAACCCGTTGACGCTGTCTTGTGCGGTGTCGCTGCGTTGGGGTGTCTCTTTTCACAAGTTGACGCGGATAGGACAGAACCTGAGCTTGTCGAGTCGGCAAAGTGTATGCTTGAGCAATCGTTCTCGGATCCGCCTTCCGTGTCGAGTATCAGTGCCTGGCTTCTGCGAGTCATCTACCTCCGACTTGCCGGAACACATTATCCAGCTTGGATGGCAAGCTGCACGGTGTTGCACATGTTGGAAGCCGCAGGCATGACAGTGGAAGACGCAGACCAAGTAGCCCTGCGGTCTGATACGGAGCAGTCGAGCAATTTCGAGGTGAACCGAAGACTACTGGCCGTCTCACAGCATCTCAACACATGGATGTCGTATGATATGGGCCTGAGCCGCGTATCTCTGTCAGGTGTTACATGCGCACTGCCATCAAAACGGCCCGGTGAATACACAACCGAGTTGATGGAGCTCCTCCCATTCACGATACAGCTAGACCCAGAAAGAACGCAAGCAGCCTCGGAGCTAGAATCTGCGCTCCAGATTGTCCTCGACCGGGTTCACACCCGTCCGCCCACCATTCTAGGGCAGTGCAACCTTGCTCTCTGTCTCTGCCGCCGCCTCCGCTCCATGGAATTCTCCCTACCCGACGCCACCATCCAGCGGATCCTGGTGCTCACAGCGAGCGGCATCCAAGCTGCGCGCGAGATCCTCATCGATCGCGCGCCATGGCACCACATGGCCTACGTGCCATTCCAAATCGTCTGCGTCTTGCTGGCAATCGATACCGTTTCGTCCATATCGCAGCTGCGCGACGCGATGCAGTGCCTCAAGGATGTCGCTGCTGTATACAACACACACGCCACGCGCGAAGCGATGCGCACGGCACGGTCACTCATCATGCTGCATCAGCGCGGCAAGGAGATGCTAGCTGCTGCCTTGAATGACATTGTCAAGGTGTACGATGTGAATGCTCCAGAGGATGTGGCCAATACCGCCCCAGCGCTGGCCGATGACTTTGCGTGGCTGAATGGCTTGCCCGAGGACTTTTCCAACATTCAGGACCTAAACTTGGAGCAGCTACTCAGTCCGGAATTCTTTTGGAATGCAAGTAGCAGTTGAGACTGTAAAGCATAAAGAGAATAATCGATATTATTGATTCCAAGTCTAGGATAATACAGTAAAATACAAAACACGCCAAGTACCGAGAAAAATGACGATTCCCATGCCTGTAAATGCTTATGCAATTAAAACAAAATTCGCGCAACCTGCTCTCCTCTATTTTGAACGTCGTTTAACTCTCTCCATGAAAAATATCCTCGAACCAGTCATAAAGGACCTGGTTCTGGTGCACAGCGGCGCCGACAGAGCAGTGCTCACCCGCACCATTCGCAGCCTTAAAGTAATGGATGACCTTGTTCGAGCTGCTAGTAGCGGCATCAGCAAGCTTCTGGGCTTGGCCAGGAAAGAATTGGTCGAGCTCCGCGTCCCCGACAAAGATGGGCTGCTTAATCTTGTCCGCGACACCATCGAGTGTGTACTTTTGGACAAGGGTAGCAAAGTCAAAGAAGTCGTCAGCCTTGAAAGACCAGCGGCCCTGCTGGACAGCCCAGCGAATGCCGGTAGGGGTACTGGGGTCAGCAACCGCCTGTGCAAAGAGATCGTTAAAGTCTTTGCGGTTGCCGTCCTCTAGCCACTGCTTCGCGATGGGAGGGAGCTGGCTGGTAAAGGTGGCGCCAAAGTCGTAGACACCATCAATGGCACCGACAGCAGCAATGCGGGGCTCGAATGCGGCAGCGCGGGAGGCGAGGTAGCCACCCAGAGAGTATCCGATGCTGCCGATGGCTTTGGGGTCAACCTCGTCGAGGGAGACGGCGTAATCGACAACAGGGGAGATGACACGCTCCCAGTCGGGAATGAAGCCAATCTTCTGCCCACGGCGGACGGTAGGCTGGCCAGGGCCTTCATAGGTGATGACATTGTAGCCGCGATCGAGTGCGGCCCTGCCAAAGATGTGAAACATTTCCTCTTGAGAGCCGTCGAAACCGTTGCACATCAGGATAGTCGGGTGGCGACCTGGCTTGCCGGTACTGTAGAAGATGGCGGGGATCTTGAACTTGCCGTCCTTTGATTCAAGTGTCGAGCGGCGGCCGGGGCTAGCCATCAGAGGCAAGGCATCGTCAAAGGCCTTGGTTTGCTTCTCCCAAAGGCTATCGATACGGGGATCCTCCCAGTTGCCGTGGAGGAAAAAGTCGGCCGCGCGAAAGTAGCTGGCGGCCTTGAGGCGCATCGCTCGGAAGGATGCGGGGTATTTGTTGCCGTCGATTGCCTTGCCCTGCTTGTCGACGCGCTCGGCGAGGTTGTTAAAGGCCTGGTAGTAGCTCTCAAAGTCGGAGCCCTTGATCTGCTGGGCGGCAACGAGAACCTCGCCGAGATCAGCGCCCTCGGCGACGGACAGCGAAAGGGTGCGAAGAATCTCAAAGTGAAAGGACTCGTCGGTGCTCAACTGGAGCATGGGGTTGCGAGGATCGTTGCTTGGAGGAATAGTCGAGTTCTGGGCAGCGACCATGCATAGGCTCGCAGCGCCGACAAGGGATGTTGTTAGGCAAACCATTGCGAAGAGGGTTTTGTGTAAGTGATGAAGTTGTGTGGCAAGTGTAATCGCAGTAGAGAGATTGATGTATGCGATGATGTGTGTTCAAGATCTGTCAAATTTGAATTATAGACAAGCTTACTGGTTCTCATATCTTCAGAGAGGTGGAAAATCCGGGACATATAAAAGTATATATCATTGAATCCGTCGCCCGCGATTCCATCAACAACGATCCGCTAGTTGGGCCGAGCCACCCTCCGCGCTAAAACCGGCCGTCTCCAGGCCGTGTCCCGATACAGCCACGTCATAATGGAGCGGGATTGGCAGCCGGCATTGAGGACAGGGCAAAAGAAGTAGAGATGTGGACTATGTATTCCTAATCAAACAAAACTTTCTGGGCACGGAGGCCAAGTCTGAGACCGAGGCCTTTGACCGAGTGGCCGAGTCTAGTTGGAAAAAGGTTTATACAGCATGGCTTTGAAGCATCCGTCAACTACGACTTGACCGAGGAGTGGAACCGAACGCGAACCTGGTAGGTTTGGGCAAGACTTTAGGGGTCGAACCGCGATGCTTGGCACGCCGAATTGATACGAGGAGCTTTCTCAATTGGGGAGCAAATGCCGTCCGCGATTCACCATCAGGGCAAGGCTCGCTGTGGGTGGTAAAGCTAGTGAGCTTGAGGCCGAAAAACTGCATGGGTATAAGAGCCAGGTGACTTGATCAGGAGACAGTCTACGCTGTAGCCTCTCATTACATGGCGACTCTCACCGGAATCAACCCTTTTGCAATTGAGACTAGGTGCTCGTTCATAATTGATTTGTATCTCGGAGCAACCTCGATAGGGCTATAACATAACTGAAGCAGCATCCATTGGGGGTCCAATAATCACAATAATCGGCTTGGGCGTCGAAATCACACAGCTATTACAGCATA
Organism: Beauveria sp. IMV 00265; assembly: GCA_001931865.2. Lineage (NCBI taxonomy): Eukaryota > Fungi > Ascomycota > Sordariomycetes > Hypocreales > Cordycipitaceae > Beauveria > Beauveria sp. IMV 00265. Next base: position 56,408 of record MSJG02000421.1, read on the forward strand.
GCTACTAAGAATTCAATAGATGATTGAAAGACAAGTGCCGATTGACATTACCCACAGCATAGAATGTGAAACCCGACCGAGCCAAGCCGCTGCAGAGTCCTTGTTCCCGTCCATTGAGGAACTGCTGCCGTCAGTCCCGTGCGGGCCCGTAGAAGACGTAGTTTTCGCCGTCGCCGTCGCTGTGCTCGACGTCCGTGTGCCGGCATACGATGTTGTTGGCGAGACTGCAGCATCCGCAAGGCTGCTGGCTGCGGCTTTGACATCGAGGTTGCAGGGCTGCGCCTCTGGCTGCGTAAGAAGATTGGGGCATGCGATGGAAGTATTGGCCACTTTTTCAGCGGTTCCCTTTAGCGCACAGCCCTGGTAATCGCGCATCGCATCAATCGGCAGCTTGGCACCGGGCCGGATCGTAAAGTACATTTTGCCCGACCTCTTGCCCACGCCGGACTGGATCAGGGTCGCGTCATTGGGCTGCTTGGAGCAGACGGTCCAGTAGTGAAACTCCCAAGTCAATGAGCAGGCATCCTCGGCGCCGCGCCAGTTGCCATACGGGCCCTTGGGGTCCTTGCTGCCGTCCGGCAGCGCATCCTGCAGAGTCTTGGTGGAATTGAGAATGTAGTGCTCGCCCGATGGCACCTCGGCATACTTGTATCCGTTGATGGTGTCGGCGCCGTACAGCGAGCCTTGGGCGCACTGAATCGACCACGACAGCTCCGAGTTGTACGATAACAATGCGCGCGCATTTTGGTATCCGAAAATCACGGGAAACGGCGAGACGGCCGCGTACGTGTCGTTTTGCGGAAAGACAATGGACATTTCGCCCACTTGAGGGCTAAATGCATCGTCGCTAGATGAGGCGCAGGCGAACCGAGCGACCGCGAGCAAGCTTGTAAAGGCGAGCCCGACCGGGTTTCGCGACATGTCTGCTGAATCCCGGTCTTGTGTTTGAAGCGAGGAGGTGACGAGCAGGTTTCCGAGGTATCAATGGTGAAGAAATGCCAACTGATGACAATTGAGTTACCCCTCATTCTTAGACATTGTTTTCTTCTCCCCAGTCGTGGGCTTCCCACTGTGGCGGACTTGTCCAACAAAGAAAAGGGGGAGTGCGGCTGAAGATGCTAAAGACAGCCAACTGCCCACTTTGGTGCTAATGCCATGGCGGCACAAAGGCAATGTCAGCACCTAATCAGAATCGCAACAAAGTGCTGACTGCATTTCGAGTCTGCCGTCGTCATCGCTCGGGATTCAGTCTCTCCTTTGCGTCTCCATGGGATCGTAAAAGGGTGGGCGAGGATATCGACCCGAAACGGTGACTCCGGTAACCGGTAATGGGAACAAGACACTGCCGTCATTTGGCGATCCGGCTTCCGGATGCCTTATTGAGGGCATATTCTGAAGCTAGCTGTAAACTCAACTATAACCCACGTTATGGTCCCAGTGCGTGCTCAATTTGATGCAAGTAAATTGTGATTGTTGTTGACAAATGGCGGGGGACTTACAGGGATCGGCAAACCGTTTAACGACGATCGCGAAGTCCAAGCCAGACAAGGGAATTCTGGCTTCAGGATTATTCGATTTACTACTTTCTCATTGAGCTTTAGGTTTAAAATTCACCGTGTCTCGAAAAACCTTGCTGCAAGGAGCGGCAGCGATTTTCACCGCCACTCGTCCAGGGTAATCCCCCGCCTCCAACGACCGGGCAGAGAAGTCACCGCGAAATTACAACACTGTGACTACTGGGCAAGCCAAGGAAATTCTAGTCAAATCCAATAAGTTATGCTATGCGAAGAGCAAGTCATTTCCCAGGTCCAAGATAAACCAGAAAGAGGCGGCGAAGTCTGCCGAACTTCAACCAGGCTTCTAAATGCGGGTTGTAATAATTGGTAAACTCAGCGAGGCGTAGGAAAAAATGTATGTCAGCGGAGTTTGTGTAAGCCAGCCTTGGAGACCCGAAAACTGAAGAATTCATTTCCCAACAAGTTCTAGATATTACCAGGCGCCAAGAGCGGCAGAATGATTTATTGGTGATACTAATCGCTGAGTAGCGGCGTTGTCGGAAGATACACTTCGACAGAGCCACCCGGGTAAACGATTTTGACCAACACACCAGTTGCGCAAATTTGAAAAGAGAAAGTCGCTCCCGAAATGAGGCCGCATGTTCTTCGCGAGGGTAGGCCGGTTCATCGAGAATGCTATGCGGTCTCGGGCTGGTATTCGCTGATCCCAAACCCTGTTCTGCACGTTGCGCCGTGTCTTGCATCATGCTTACTGGTCACCTCTGTTCTGTATCAGTCATGAGAAATGATGGTGGGACTTGGACTCGGATGGCACAGAGTGCATCCATAAGTTTCTCCCACTCGGCTGTTTGATGAATTGTAATCAACTGATTGAGCGTCTCCAAGGTAACAAATCAAACAAGCGCAGATAAAACGGAATGAGCGTCTTGAAGCGAACAAATCAAACAAGCGCAGAGAAAAAGGTAAAAGGCATTGGCTGACTGATGGCCGACAAATAACACAGTCAGCTTCGCGGTTGAACAGCTGAATAGATTCGACATCAGCCTCTGCTAATATCTGAGTGATATGGCCGCGCAAACTCCGCGGATAGTAAAGAGGTTCGCGCTGCTCGGTAACAGCACGCGGTGTGGCCTGCAGCACTTTGCTTACTTCCGCGAGATAACTTTCTTTCCTCGAGAGATTCCACTATTTATTCCGACTGGCGCAAACCCTGACCAGTGCCACCTCATGGCCCAACTAGGCGGATATGAACCTCGCAGCATCACCATACCATGTCGAGTGGTTTTTTCTCCTCCGATGGACGCACATGGGGAATCCGTCTCGTGCGTACAAGGTGGTATACCTCCGTACTGCACAAAAACCTAGAAGGAAGTCATGAATATACTGTGCTGATATTAGTGAAAACAAAAACCACACATCACTTCCTTTCAACGTATTACCAACGGCTACTCGGCGCCTTTTCGGCCACGGCAAGTTGGCAACTGAACAGGTTTGGCAGCTGTCAAGAACCCCTACAGTAGAGTAATAATGACAGACATGCGGAGAGAGGTGTAAAAGGCCTCTGAATCTTTTCTCCGAGTTACTGATTATTGCCGGGACACCCCGTGAGGCACCACCGGGTGCACGAGATGTAATTTCGTCGGCTATCCGGCATGGGCTGATGCTATGGTGAGCGGAATCCTCGGCAGAGTCGCTTTCCTGCTTTTGTGTAGGATCTGCCATGGCGGCGACTCCATTTCCCCGCAACTGTTATCGGCGGCCATATCATTGGCCCTTGGCTTATTCTCTTGCCTATTTCGTAACAACACGTCCGCCTAAAGTGTGACAAAGTGTTCAGTACAATAAGGGAAGGTAAGTGCTTATAATTAGAGTGCGTCGTCCTATCGCGACAACCTCTGTCTTAACTCTATGAGAGAAATCATGTGTTTTGGTCAAACCAGAACACCGAAGATGCGACCTTGAGGAACGCGACGGTAAGCAGATACGCCCCCAACGCTTACCACCTTCGAAAGACGGCCTAGCGCCTCAGTTATCATAATCTGAATAGCTTCTTCGGCTTCGAATTGCTCTTACGGGGAGCAGACCTGCCTCGGCTTTGACTATCCTCTTCGCAACTATAAAGTCTGTGGGATACCTACCGAGTCCACGATGAAGCTCATTCCTGAACATGCAAGCAATTTTCGCATGAGCCTGCACCTCCTACAAACTTGAAACCGGCCAACTCTCATCCTTTTCTCGAGTCCCGTCACGATGAAGTATTCTCTTATCCTCTCTTCCCTCGCCACCCTGGCTGCGGCCGTCCCCGCCGTCACCAGAGGCGTTGCCCTCCGCCAGCGTGAGCCCAGCCAGAAGCAGCGCTCGCACTTCAAGAAACCCTCCAGCAACGTCACCGAGACCCAGTACTCGGGCAACTGGGCCGGCGTTGTGCAGATTGGCAACGGCTACAACCACGTCCAGGGCACCATTGTCGTCCCCCGCGTGTCTGGAGGTTCCGACAGCGCCGCGTCCGCCTGGGTCGGCATTGACGGCGACACCTGCCAGAGCGCCATCCTGCAGACGGGCGTGTCCTTTTACGGCGACGGCTCCTTTGACGCATGGTATGAGTGGATTCCCGACTACTCGTACAGCTTCAGCGGCATCGACATCAGCGTCGGCGACAGCGTCAAGATGTACGTTGATGCGTCATCAAAGACCGGCGGCGTGGCCGTTCTCGAGAACCTGACCACGGGCCAAAAAGTCCAGCACAAGTTCACCAACCCTCCGTCGACCCTCTGCGAGACAAACGCCGAGTGGATCGTCGAGGACTTCCAGTCGGGCAACAGCCAGGTTCCCTTTGCCGACTTTGGCAGCATCACCTTTACCGACGCTTCGGCGTCTGGCAGCCAGGGTTCCATCACCCCCAGCGGCGGCACTGTCATTGATCTCCGCACGAAGAGTGGTGACATTTTGACTGACTGCGGTACCCTTGGCAGCGACGTCTACTGCAACTACACTGGTTAGGGGCATGAATTGAGGCCTGAATCATGAGATTTTACTGTACATACCGTATATACTATACAAGCTTATATAACGAAATAAAGAAGATCACGAAAACTCTGCGCGTAGAGGCCGCTGCAGCGCGATTGAGGCCGAGCCGTGACTTGCCTAGTGCGTTACTGTAGTCGATGTCTACGATCGATGTGCGCTATGAGGTGATCGTTTTACATCTGATACCACCTACACTGCTTGGAGATTAGTTGTCACAGATAATACCCAGGTTGCGGACCGGAGAAGAGGGTTCAAGCCGATACCGAGGCGCGGAGCCACGTGTTTCGAGTTATCCATCGAATTGCGAGTTTCCTCGACATGATTCCAATCCAGCTTTCAGCGACATTACTTTAGCAGAGCACCGTATGCCTTGTACCTGACGCAGATAAATTGGGCACACACAAATCGACTCTCGGAGATCCATTTCGTCGTGCGTTTCGTCCTGGCGTCTAGTTAGCTCAGGTGCGGCTATACATGTAGTCATAGACCTGTGACGGTATAGTTGAAGGAATTTTAAGCGTGAGTGACAAAAGCAGCACACAATGCTATGATTTACATTCTCCCTGTTGGTCAAGTGCCACTCAATTTTCACCAGAGACTTGACGAAGCGGATATAGGTACATACAAAGGCCCAAATTGCTGAGAAAGATGTTCCTCTTGATTTCTTGGAGCCACGGAAACGTTGAGCTTCGGACAACGTCTGTACTCGCTCGCGTGGACTCCTATGCAGACTCCAGTCTGCTTCCAAATGACAAGAAATACCCGCCAGCAGAACGGTAATTAGGGATTCAAACTATCAAGACCGCGACTAGAATGATTAGTTGTCGAGCGAGCATATATGGGAATGGAAATCGCAAAGTGAAGGATGCGCTGTAACGGCTTTATCACCTGGCTTGAATAATGATTGCGGGCGCTTTAAATGTCAACCAGGGTCCGGCCGATGTCAATGAAACGTGTGATGTTATTCAAAGGAAATCGTTCTTCTGGAAACAAGGAAATCCTGATGGTATGTATAGTGTTAGGGTATACGCCTGCGTAGGTTCTGGGCGCAACAAGGCCTCGGCGTGAACGGGAAGCGCACTCGCGGTGATAACAATAGAAGGAAATAACCAATCTTACATACGGCAGCCGATATTTAGCGCAAATCGGCTCAAGTGCATTTTTTTTTACCTGTGCTCTACTACACTGACCCACGCTTTTACACAACTACACACCCTTCACCTTATCCACGCTGTCCACCGCGCTGGACACAAGTTTGGAACGATCATCAACGACCATCAGGGCTAGAGAGTTAGTAACCATTTTCGTGCACTTTCTTGGATTTTCTCATAAAGCTGCACAGCCAAGGCGACTTTTTATTCAAACACCAAAACGAGCTACAGGAACGGCATCTTCAAGGTCATTGCTGGCTAAATGCGCGCTCGCCAGGCCCAAGGCGCCCACCACAAACTCTTCAGCACAGATCGTCTTGACCGAGACGCAAATACACAAGCCAGAGTGTCAAAGCGTGGACAGGGGCAAGAGAGGCTCCAGAAAAACCAACTTTTTATTTAAAGCTGCCCTGCAAAAGTGGGTGCGAGCGCGTCTGGGCTAACTAGTTAGTTGCCGCTTCGCTTTTCCAAGGTGTAAATGCGAAATGATGCCAGTCGATGTGAACAGCCACCAGCTCATCGCTTAGAAATTAGAATGGCCTTTTGAACATCCTGGACGCAATTCTGGTTCCCGATTATGAAACTATTGTTGACAAAAATCGAAATCTTCCGCCTTGAGCTACTTCCCTAATGTAACCTTCTTAGTAACTAAGAAGTTACTTAGCACTCGATACGACGGCACATCGCACTTAAGGTGCAGAGGGGCATGGTACCTGGACAAAGCCTAAATAAAAGGCACAGATACATAGATGGCGGGAAACTTTGGTTAGGCCACACGGTCTTCCCATATATAGGCTAGGTAGTGTCATTGAGTTTCAGGGTGTCATGATGCATTCCCTTCTACCAGCAGCAAAGTCTCTCAGCTCTAGACCGCAAATTGAAAAAAGTACTCTGGGGTAGCGTGGACAGCACCTCACAAGCCGAGGCTTCTTTCCAGCCCTCGATGTTATGACGCTAGGCAGGCCCCTGTGGCTTGGCCAGTGGCTTGGCCATCGATGGCCAAGACACGGCCAGATCAAGCCCCCCGATAGCCCCCCGATCTGCTAACCAGCTTTTTGACAGGCATAATAGCAAGTTAAAGCTCGCCTACGGTTGGCAGAGTAGCATGAATTCATGTTTCGCTTCGATAGACAGGACTGGTGCACGGTCGTTTTCATCATCACTGGTAGCTGCCCAACGCCGTTCGCCGCTGGTCTGGTGATGAGGCACCGAGGACCATTTTATGGACCTTGCTGCAAGGTGTTGAGAAAGGAAGGCGAGAAGGAGGGAGGCTGCTACTGATGACTCAACCAAAGTTCCATGAGCTCAGCTCTAGACTCTTGTATTCTCGTATGGAAAAGCCCGATGGCTCCGACGACGTGCATTTTCCATCCGAATAAACGTATTTTCGCGGTCATGCTTCTGGCAGGACAACCTGATGCAATGTAGACCGAGAGCTTGCGTCTTAGCGCAAGTGCAACTAGGGACCAGGATACGCACCACCTCAACTCGTGTGCTAGATCACCCAGGCAGCCCAGTGCCAGGCTTGCGGCGGCCGGAGCTCCCCGTGGGGCGGCGGAGATGATTCATGGTGGAGGTGGACGGACACGAACAAGGAAGGTCGCGGAGGCAATGCCCCTTTGTCCCCTGTATGCTCCCGTCAGGGACCCTCCATGCCGAATCTTCAGGAGCTCCGCGCGACGGCAGCGACTGGCCTGGCCTGCGATAACACCATCACAGCCCATCCCGAATAGGCAAGTCACATTGAGTTTGCACAGACATCCCCATCATGATCCTTCAGACCATTCTAGTCAGGCACACGGTCAGTGCCAGTCTGTCAAAGATATGATGACGTCCGGGTAGAATTGCCGTTCGAGGATGAAGCGTAAGCTGCTAGTGATGTACATAAGATGGATGCTCCCGCTGTCTAGGAAAGTCTGAGATTCAGTGTAGTATTTCTCCTCTTAGCTTCGATTGTGTCGCAATTGATCAGCGTTGTCTCAAGATGAAGAGCATCATTCTATCAGGCCTAATCCTTGGCGCTCTCGGCTTCCCTGCCGACAGCCACGTCGTGCACGAGAAGCGTACTGCGCCTCGCCAGCACTACGCCCGTGGCGAGCCTGCCGATGCTGAAACGAAGCTGCCTGTGCAGTTTGCTCTGAAGCAGAGCAACATCGAAGAGGGTGCTCAACGCCTCTACGACATGTAAGTCACCGCAGAGAACGGTCCAGCGCAGCACCAGAGCTAACAAGGCCAGCTCGAATCCCAAGTCGGCCAACTATGGAAAGCACATGACGGCCCAGGAAGCCATCAACTACTTTGCCGCGGATGATGAGACCATCAAGACTGTCACCGACTGGCTCGTCAAGGCTGGTGTTCCGCACAAGGACATTGTCCTCGACAAGACCCGCACGGTCATCCATGTTGAGTCCACAGTCCAAAAAATGGAAAAGGTCCTCCAGACAAGATACCATCTCTACCAGAGTAAAATCACCGGTAGAGACCACATTGGTGTCGATGATTATCGCCTGCCCAAGGACATCGCCGCCTTTGTGGACGTTGTGTTCCCTGCTGTCAGTCTCGGCCAGGTGCAGCGCCGCGACGGTATTGCGCCGATCAAAGGTGCTGCCGACAATTGGGCCGTCAAGGAGCCTATCCGAGCCCTCGAACAAGATATGATTGACAAACTAGCCTCCAACCGTAAGTTTAGCAACAGAAAATATGTACCGGTTGCTGCTAACGGGGGACAAAATTATAGAATCGGCAATCAATTGTGACCAAATCATCACTCCCAAGTGCATTCGGGACATTTACAAGATCCCTCTAGAAAATGACCCCGAATACCTCAACTATCTTGGCATTTGGGAGACTGAAGATACATTCGATCAGGAAGACCTTGACCTCTTCCTGTCGAATTTCGCCCCCAACGTTCCAAAGGGAAGAAAGCCCCAGCTGGCACTCATCAACGGCGCGACCGCTCCTGTCCGTCAAGAAGACGGTGGCGGCGAGTCGCTCCTCGATCTGGACATTGCCTACCCCATTATCCAGCCCCAGAACATCATCATCTTCCAAAACAAGCCTATTCGCAATGCCTTTAGCCAGTTCTTTGCCGACTGGGCGAGCGCAGTCGACAAGGACTTTTGCAAGGAAGACCCCAACTTTGACCGCAGGCTGATGTGCGGCAAGTACCAGCCGTCCAACGTCATGTCCGTTTCCTACGGCGACGCCGAGATGGACGAGCCTATCGCTGTTGTCCAGGTAAGAGCCAGACTGAAGTCATGTAAATCTAGTCAAAAGTGCTAATAGTCTGCAGCGTGTCTGCAACGAATTCATGAAGCTTGGCACTGTCGGTGTCACTGTTGTCGTCTCCAGCGGTGATACTGGTGTTGCCAGCCGTCAGAACGAGTGCGCTGGTCCTCACCACGACATCTTCACCCCATCCTTCTTATCTGTCTGCCCTTTCGTCACTTCGGTTGGCTCCACTGTTCTTCCCAAGGGCAGAAACGTTGGCGACGCCGAAGTCGTCACCACCTCCTTTTCCCCTGGCGGAGGCTTCTCCAACTATTTCGACCGTCCCAGCTACCAGGACGACGCTGTCAAAAAGTATGCCTTTCTCTATAATGTGTCAAACAAAACAGACAAACTGCTTAAGCTCTGCTAACACATCACCACAGCTATCTGCTTCGTCACAACCCCAACTACTTTTCTTATGAGGCTGTCAACGGTACCATCCCGAGCGACACCCGCGGCATCTACAACCGCGCCGGCAGAGCATACCCCGATGTCGCTGCCCTGGGCGACAACGGCCTCGTTGTTGCCCAAGGGAGAGCCGGTCTCAGCGGCGGTACCTCCATGTCGTCTCCTATTGTTGCTGCCATCTTCAACCGCATCAACGACGTGCGCCTGTCCGCGGGCAAGGGTCCTATTGGTTTCGCCAACCCTGCCCTATACGGGGCTGCTGGGACCCCCGGTTTCTACAACGATATTACCGAGGGCAATCAGGCTCTGGGTGGTATTTTCAGCGATCGTGGCTTGAGCGCTTGTGGCAATACTGGCTTCAGTGCTGTCCCGGGTTGGGACCCTGTTTCTGGCCTTGGTACCCCCAACTATGAGGCATGGGTCAAGTATTTCCTCGAGCTGTAACGTAGCAGGCTACAGCATATGTGCATTCTTGCAGCGGTCTAGAATGGGACATCGAAGTGGTAGATAATTATTCCTATATAGCTGAGTTTTCAATATGCAACTTTAATTCGATTAGGTGATGTTATGAGTGCGTGATATACTCGTTGCTAAACTTGAAAGACTTGTGAATCTTGCTGTATTTCCTCTAGGACGTATGCGTTGTAGTTTGAATCAATATTAAACTGTTCCAGTAAGCTTTTGAAAACTGAGAAACAGCTGATCTGCTTTTGGCCGCGCAGAATAGCCATCTGTTTGCTCAATGCCATTGTCATTCACGATGCTGGTACTAAAATTGGCATAAATGACGGCAAGAACGAGCTTCATCTCTGTTTCAAGTCAGCTTAATTGTAAACTAGTGGGGAAAAAATCACGACAGACCTTGGAGTGCAAAGTTAGACCCAATGCACATTCTCCCACCACTGCCAAAGGCCCAGAAGTGGCGTCTCATCACGTCCTGGTTGCTGCCCTGGAGCCACCTACTCGGGTCCCAGGTGTCGGGCTTGGTGAATACACCTTCATTTAGGTGCAAAGTATGGGCCAAGGATGCGATGCGGACACCGCCTGGTATAAAGTATCCCTCGACATGGCATCCGGGATACGGTGTCTCGCGTGGCTGTGGACCCGGTATCGGGGCATGCAGTCGCAAAGTTTCCATGACAATTGCATTCAATAGAGGGAGACCATCTAACCGTTTCGCATCGGGCAAAACCTCTTCTCTGCAAGAGAGTAACGGTGATAGTTCCTCTCGCAACTGCTCTTGCAAGCGGCGGGATTTGGACAAGTGCCATGACGCATATGTCAGAACAATGCCGGCCGTTTCGTGGCCTGCGAGAACTTGATCGAGGATTTCGCTTGCGATGGACGCGTCACGCTTCTGTATTGTTGTCTTGAATAATATGGAATTGCCGCCTTCAATCTTTTCCTCCTTGTTGATGCCTTGATGCATGGCAGTGAAGACAACTGGGGTATTCGCCGGATCAGCGTGCTCAATCTCTCCAGAACCTTGTCGGCCGGCATCCTCGCACCGAGATTTGTTCCAAGCTCGAAGCTCATCGTTGGCCGTGTCGACAAACGTAGGATACAAGCGGATACCAATTCTTTTGAGAAGGGCCGTGAAGAAGGGAAGCTCCTGCGGCCAGAAATGATGATGATGGCGCGATAGATACAGATCCAGCCAATGGTCACGATAGGTCTTGTCCTGTAAGAAATTGGTACTGTGCCCCAGTCCAAAAATGTAAGCTGATATCATGTCCATGGTCGTAGCCATGAAGAGCGACTGTACTTCAGTGCCCTTTTGAGGATCCTTGTTAGCTTCGTCGTTTAAAAGCGGCAATAAACGGCCAAACATGATTGTGTGGCTTTGAGCCTTTGCCGCTTCCGAAGACAAAACATATGATTTGGAGTAAACGTTGGAGATCATCCGTTTCCGTTTTGAATGTGCCTTGGATTCAATCGTCGAGAACATGCAAGGCACCCTAGTATTCTTAGCGCTGTGCCGCGATGGACAAGTAGACCGACATACCCGTAATTGTCAAAGATGCGGTACCACGGTGCCTTTGGGAAGCCGCCCTGATAAATGATTCTCATGGCATCCACGCCGTCGACGCTGATGGTATCGGGCGACACCCGCACAATGTTGCCTAGGCGCCGGTGCGCATCTCGCAGCGATGCGTTCTCTGTGCCGCATTTTCGCGCCCGCAGGATCCAGAAGCTAGAAAAGTGGCAGGACCAGTGAGGGACAGGGAGTGCTGCCAGATGCGAGATGCATCGTGGATAGATGATGAATGAGTAGGCCAAATACCCGACGAGTAGCAATAGCGCGACGGGGTATGGTGACAGCGACATGTTGAAGGCGATAAGCTACATGCGAAAAAACATGCGAAAGGAATCACAATAGTGAACACTGAGACATCACGAAAGCAGCACTCGCGACGTATAGGCCGTTTAAATTCAGTTTGCAATCAAGGAGGCCTTGTTGGCCGATTCTCTGTTGGGACTCGAGATCTCGGGTGTGCTATCAGCAATCAAGCCCAAAGCTTACATGTGGCGCGCCCTACAGATAGCACGCCCTATGCTAGTTTTCGCCTAAACATGCCAGCACCTTTGACGTGAACAGAGAGAGTACTTTGTAGTCGAGTAAGAACATCATCATAAATAGGAGATGGCGGCAACCTTGTTTACCAATTCGCGAAATTGCTCATGTTAATGGACCAAGAGGGCAAAGCACCATCGCTTCAACGTAATCTTCACCACATCGATCCCACCCTATCAGTCATGCAACAACTGCCAGAGGGCGCGTGTATTTATCATCTTGGCGGCATCTCCATTCTCCACAGCACCGTGCAACATCTGCGGAACACTATTCACCGCAATTTCCGAGAGGCCGCAGCTCCTAAACTCTCAAAGGTTGGCCGGTTCTCGAAGAAAATTCAGAAGGCGTGGGCGGCATGTCAGGCCTAGTACCATTGTAGCGTCATGGATTGGCTTCGCGCAGCTTGGATACCGTGTTCATTTGAGTACCGGTTAAAGTCTAATTACTCCAAGTTGATCAATGCCAGCCACCTCCACCTTGGATTCTGTAGGGTCGGGTCCCGAGTTCCGGCGCTTCCCCGGCCTCTCGCCTCTCTATCCTTTGACGGCTAGCTTGCACAGGCCGATGGCGCAAACTCATAGAAAGGAGTGTGTAGAGGCCTGCTTCCGAAGTTTTTTTTCCGACTGCGCTGTAGTAGCTAGTCTTTCGATATGCTGCAACCTCAAAAATCGAATCAATTGCTCCGTTGATGGAGCTTAACGGCCATAGAGCCTGACAAGTTCATTACTTCCTTGGATCGGCCTAGAATTTGTAGCATGAAATCGCTAGCTAGAGCCACCATTAGGAAACCGTACGTGCCTGTTTGATGCAGGTTCAATAAAAGTCATGGTAGATGCATGATGGTTCAAAATTCGGTGCTATGTAGCTCATCAAGACCAACATATTTCTGCTAAACCGAGGCTGCCTGCGGGCGCTGCTGCTGTGGCGCCTGTCCGTGAAAAATAATCGCCCTGCACCTCACTAATCCCGCTTTGCCGCGAGCTCCTTTTCGAGATCAATGTGCCTCTGCACGATATTCTTGACCCTTTCCAGCGGCATCGCCTCCACGGTGCGGCCCCGGAATCCCGTCAACGTCTCCGCCATGCAAATCGCGTTGAGAATGGCCTCCTCGGTCGCCTCGCCCGCGGCCTCGAGCAGGCTGTCCATTTTGCGCTCGTCCACGGCCTCGTGCTGCAGGAGCTCCGCCCTGTCCGACGCCTCTTCAATGGCGCCCGACTGGTACTGGCCCGGCGCGACGGTGCCGGTGCTAAAGGCCATGAAGATGTCGCCGCTGTTGGTGTTGCCGTAGCCGCCGACGCGGGAGACGCCGCGGGTGGCGCGGCGGGCGAGGCGCTGCAGCTGCACTGGGTTGAGCGGCGCGTCGGTCGCAATGACGACAATGATGCTGCCGTCCTTGATGCTCTTTGCCTTTTCGTACTCGTCGCGCGCCTTCTTGGCGGCCGCCTCGCGGCCCTGCTCCTCCCACAGGATGCGGCCGACGGGCGCGCCGGCAACGGTAAAGGAGTACAGGCGGCCGTAGTTGGCCTGCACCAGCGCGGCGACCGTGTAGTCCGTCTCCTTGCCGTCCTTGTCCAGGCCGGGGACGAGGCGGCTCGAGGTGCCGGTGCCGGCCTTGAAGCCGTGGCAGGTCATGCCCGTTCCTCCGCCAGTGTTGCCCTCGGGCACCGGGTCGGAAGACGCCTTTTCGATTCCGCGAATGACGTGCTCCGGCGTCACCACAAACTGCGAGAGGTCGTTGAGCATGCCGTCATACGTCTCACCAACCACCGGCATCAGGAACCAGTCAATGTCGCCACTCTGGTTTCGGTAGTGCTGTGCGCCGTACTGGTAAATGCCTGTATGGCAAGCGCCAACCGCAAAGCTGTTGCTGAGCACAATCGGGCTGCCCAAAAGTCCCGTATCATCGAGCCAATGACTGCCAGTGAGCTCGCCGCAGCCGTTGTAGCGGAACATGCCAGCATAGCATGCCTGTTCCATCCACTCCTTGCGTGGCACAATGGTTGTCACACCGGTATTGACCCCCTTTTCCTTGTCGTGAATTGATTCGGTATGAACGAGCACCCCTTTGACGTCGGTGATGCCATTCTTTGGTCCAGTGCGCTCCCACTTGCCCAGCTTGATCTCGGGGATCAGCTCCCGAAGCCGCACGCGCTTCGCATTTGTCTCAGCGCTAGTGGTGGAAGTCATTGCAACAACCTTGAGTCCTACCCGAGGGAGAATGTCTGTTGAGTGATTGTCTAATCCGGATACTCGATGCTTATTTATATTATTGTGAGCTCCGCTAGCTACCCCGCACGGCAGATAATCGAGTCATTATCCTACGGCCCCGGCTGCGGGTCTTCAATTCCGAGTTACAGAAACGCCCTCCGAGAGTTGTGGATGGAGATGAAACGAAAGATGTAAATGTCTGTCTACGTCTCAAAAAAAAAAAAAAAAAAAAAAAAAAATGGGGGCCCGCTTATATAATTAGTCAAACCTTTGAAAGACATGAGCCACGTCGTTGCCTCCGTGACAGTTTGTCGCTAGTTATGCCCTCGGCTGAAGCAGTTCGCGCAGGACGACAGATCCAGCTGAGCCAAGCTCAGAGGTAGATGCTTTACCACCCATATCTGAAGTTCGAATCTCGAGTCTTCCCTGCCTACCGTCGTCCAACACTTTGGAGACGGCGGCCTCCAGCAGCCTCGTCCACGAGGAGACAAGAGTATCGCAGCAGCATCGCCGGACTCAGAATTTGGGCGACGGGGTTGACGATGCCTTGTAAGCAATATCGGGGGCGCTTCTATTTACTGGCTCGTAGATGCCATTGCACCTGCCCTCACCAGGTATTCTAAAGAGGCTTGCACTTGTTAGCGTGCCCAGGGTGCCGGCAATGGCACCCGAGATGTCGGACAAGATGTCGCCAAAGGTATTGTCTGTGTGGATGACTCCGTTGAGATCCAATACGCGCAAAGCCTCATGCACCACTTCGAGCCCGACATGCTAGCCGGGCAGCACCAGCATCTCGAAGGCTGGAGTCGCCATTGTATCATTTTGTGCCCAACTATTGCCCATGCAGGTTATATAAGGCAGTATACCACGGCTAGTACATTATTGCTGATGACCTAGCGACATCGGCTACGCGGCTTCCTCCCCGGATTGTGGCGGATATTACCCCGCGATGTGTTTTATTAGCCCCTCACTGACAACGAACACCCATGCCGGCCATCGCGATAGTAGTTCCCGAAACCATCATAACTCTTCATATACGTCTTGATTGACTCGTCCGACTTCAAAATCAAACAAAGAAAAAACTCAATGGCATCCAGACGGCTGGACGGCAAAGTCGCCATCGTTACCGGCGGCGCCTCGGGCTTTGGCAAGGGCATCGTGGAAAAGTTCACCAAGGAGGGCAGCAAAGTCATCATTGCAGATCTCTCCGAGGACAACGGCAGCGCCGTCGCTGCCGAGTTCAAGTGCACCTTTGTCAGGACGGACGTGACCCAGCGATCCGACTGGGAAAAGTTGCTTGCAACCGTCCTTGACACCTACAGCCGGCTCGACATCATCGTCAACAATGCAGGTGCGACATACTCCAACAAGCCCGCCGAGCAAGTCACGGATGCGGATTTCGACCTGGTCATGAATGTCAACGTCAAGTCCATCTACCTGTCGTCATCCGTCATCGTGAATTACTTTTTACGAGAGAACCGACCCGGCTGCTTCATCCAGGTTGCGTCCACTGCAGGCAGTGATGCATTCAATACTCAATACTCAATATGATGTTGTATTGAGAAGATTCAATATTGAGAAAGTCCCATATTGAGTATTGAGTATTGAGTATTGAGTATTGATTTATTGAGAAAATATTGAGTATATTGAGTATATTGAGTATATTGAGAAACGGTGGGTTAGTAAGATCGGAGCTTCCCTATGTGAACGGCCCATTACCACCAACTCGTATCTGGGGACGGATCCTCAAGGTCATGCGATACACAACTTGCTATACTATCGCCCCATCTCATCTCTGATTCACCATCCACTTCCTCCCCACCTCGCTCTCCTGGTAAGTCTACATTGAGCTGATCAAGCCACCCGTTCCTCAGCCAATGTTTCAAGCATTCCATCTGTTCGATTG
>MSJG02000422.1:0-24204 GCA_001931865.2 Beauveria sp. IMV 00265
CACTTGCTGGAAAGGCGACAAGAAACCGTTTTTCCACACTCGAGACATTCTAGAAGCCTCTCGACGTAGGGGGCTACTGTCAGGCAAGGTGTGAAGCTCCACCCACAGCTTCATGGCTCTCTTCCACAGTCGATCTTGAACGCTACTGATATGTGCTTCTGCCTCAGCAACCTTGGTCGCCACAGTCCTGAAAGCGCCAGTGATAGCTTGAGCGCCCATCTTCTGAACTCGATCCAACATCTTTGCTCTCCTATCTATGCATGCGTGCCTCCAAACGTTGGAGGCAAAGTCTACGACAGGGGCGACCATGGCTGTGAACAGGCGTCGGGCTGTCGATGGCGAGAGTCCTTTCAGCCTTCTGAGTTGCATCGCAGCCTCGAGGCCTTTGGACGATGCCCTTGCGATGTGCTCCTTGTACTTCAGGCGCGTGTCCATGATAAGCCCCAATACCTTTACATGGGTTTTTGGATGCACTTCTTGATCCTTAATGAGAAAAGAATCTGAATCGTTCTTGTAGCTTGTCTTGGTGAAATGGATAATGGAGGTCTTTTCGGCTTCAAACGTAGCGCCGCTGCGCTTTTCCCACCCAAGAGCTGTTTCGATAATGGACTCGATTCCTGCACGATTGTCTCTCGCCGAAGGGCCAGCGACCCAGGCAGTAAAGTCATCAACAAATGCCACCGATCCTCCGTTCCAGGTAATGCGGCGTGCAGCAAAGTGCAGGTTCAGCTTCTATAGCACCCAATCAAGTGTTGCGCAGCGCACTCTGGTGTTGCATTCGTTGTGCCGACCATTCCCGATGTGCCTATGTACCTCGTCGCGACGGTTGCTCCTCTCCTCTCAATGTGTCTCTGCTGTCGCCTGGCGAAACTCCAATAGCGGTCGGACAGTCCTCCTGATGGCAGACCAAGATGGAGCAGGAAACCCGACGAACTCGGTAGCGTCTAACGCACTCTATGTCACCACGGCAGTTTGATCTCAAGCATCTTGTAACAGGCACCTCCATTCTCCGTCCGTCTCCTCGCGTACGAAAACGAGCACAACAACGCGTCCCGACAAGATAGCGACCAGCTCTTGGCGCTTCTGCCCGCGTCCTACCGCAAAGAGTCTGGTGACCTGGGCACTGCGGGTCTGCATGTCACTGCCCGAGTTGAGAGGGAGCTCGACTTGCATTGGCTCGCCAACATTCAGGACTGGCTCTGGATCGCGGGTCTGTCGTTGCCGCCACGTGCCCTGCACCACCAGCTCTTGCTAGGTCGTGAAATCGTCACGGAACAGATGGACATGCATCTGGTCTGGACAGCGGGGCGCATGTTCGTCAAGCCGATACCGCGATTCCTCCTGGAGCCGGGCTTCTGGGCTGTCCATCTCGTTTGTGCAGATGGGAGGCGCCAAATTCTCCGCCAGCGTGCCCTATGCTTCTTGTGCTCACACGCCGCGCTCCTGTCCCGTTAGAGCGACTTTCGTATTGCCAAGGACAAGTATCTCCTTCCTCCAGAGGTGGCGATGGCCGGCATGGCGAATTCTCGTAGAGCAATTGGACATGGAGCGTATCTATCCCAACGTCGACCGCTGTTTCATCCACGGCGAGCTGCGCCTCAGTCGTCTCAATAAGATATATGCCCTCTGCAAAACACCCCTGAATGGGTATATGGCTCGGTGAGATCAGTACGGCAGCTTCTTCCACGATTATTTTGCTTGGTTAGCCAGCGCAACAGTGTATATCGCTATTATCCTAACCGCTATGCAAGTCGAGCTGGCAACCGAGTCCCTTGATCATAGTCATGCGTTTTAGTCTGCATCGTATGGGTTCACCGTGTTTTTCATTCTAGGGCCTCTGATTGCAGCCTCGGTTGTTATGCTTCAATTCTGTGGCATGTTTTTGTTCATTTGGGCGAAAGCTGTACATCGGAGGAAAGAACGTTAGATTGCGTTACACCGCCATTCGCGGAGCATGTCTCCATGCTTGCAGACTTAAATGGTGGCATCTCTCGTGATCGAACTCTTTAAGCTCTCATGTTCGGAAGAGTTCCTGGAGGAGCCGACAATGCTCGCAGAACCGGGGGTATGTGTCTGTCAGAGCTAGGGCCTTTCCCATCGCACATATTATGTCTCGTACAGGGAGGTTTAGGGTGTCTGCCAAACTTTGCAGCCGCAGACCGCCGCCTATGAGAGTTGTGAGCTAACATGTTCAAGATAATATAACAACAGTTGTATCAAAGTACTTGCCTTACGCTGCTTCACGGCTAGCGAGATTCAGGTACTGGCTCCACGGTCGAGCTAAATTCGATACAACAGTATGGCGTCATGGATTGATTGATGCAGTAAAACGAAAATTTAGCTGATGCATGGTAGACCTACCTTGCTCCGGTTACCGGGATTATTAGAGAACCCTCGCTTCTCGGTCGCATGTCTCGCAGAAGAGTAGCGCTCTCCCTGATCTAGACAAGCGGGTGGGGTCACGACGATTTATCTAGGCGCAGGGCCCAATAAACTCCTGTATATTGATATGATCGTGTAGGAGCAGGAGCAGTATGATCCGATGTTCGCAAGGGCACTGAGTCGGCAACAAGACCGCCGCGACGGCAGGGGGCATTGCGGCTCCTGGGTTATGATGTATGTAGTACTTTTATCGATTCCTTCATAGGGATGTTTCTTGGGCTTACTCGCAAACATATCCATCTTTAACTTAGCTGGAGTGGTAGTTGCTAGTTTGACGCCCAATGTACATAGTCCGTATGATGTGGGAGGTCGTGGACGAGCAGGTGCAAGGGACTGGAGAGGTAGAACGCAACGGTGTGGGTGGCTTCAGAGCATTCTCAGTGGAGGACGAGCCATTCGTATTGTTGATCCGAGAACTCTGAAGGGCGTACTGATCATCTCGGTTTCCAAATCTGCTGGTTTTCTATATCGCCACGGTCAGAGGTGTAGCCGGGCTAGGCTGACGGTAATGAAGCTATCAAAGTGAAGTTTGAAGCTCGCCCTAGCGGTTTACGCGAAGTGACCAAGATCACAAGATAGTCCGCAAAGCTTCCATTGTCTCTTTTCTCATTTTTTCTCGTTCTTTACGCTTTGTGTCATCATGAACTGTTGGCTGGTCGAAAACCCCGTTTTCTTGCCTAGCCAGCTGCGCAAATAACAATCCAAAAAGCTGTTGCTGATTCTCTGCGTCACGGAAAGCGTTATTAGAACTTTCTGTGCATCGTCGTAGGAGTCGACGCGAAGATGAAAAGGTTAACCTCTCTTTACGGTATGCCTCTTCTTCTTCCAGCCTTTGCTTTGCTTCTAGTGTTGTGAAACGTGCCCCGCGGCTGTTGCTTGATATGGCTCTCATCACGCCTTCAGGCACAGAAATAACATTCCGCTGCATAGGTTCTCGGGTTGGCTACTGTGCAGGTGACTTTGCTGGAAGCTGAACATAAGATGTTGATGGGAAGGATTGCGCGTTCTTATATATTCCACCAGGTATGTCTTGCCCGTACTACAGCCCTACACTCCGCTCCATCGTTTCAGCCATTGGAGCCCTTGGTCTAAGTGGAGCTGCTAGAGGCCGCTGTGAGAGGTCACTACGGAAGGCTTCCACAGGATGCAAGCCGACTGTTGCAGGCTGGGACTGTCAATGGCCGCTGCACGTCGACGCGGCATCAGAAACTACGGTTTTGCACCGATGCAAACTTGGTGAATGGGATAGTACAGGTGTTTTGCTACAGAACCACCGCTCTAGAAGAAAAAGATTATCTGAAATTGAAATTACGAGCGATACTGTGAACTTTCTAAATAGCAATGGAAGTCTTAACAGAGCAAAGCGGGTATTATCCTCGAATGCAGATAGTTGATGAGCTTGCTGCAGTGAACCTGCGCCTGGAGCCCTGTAGGCGCAGCCGTACGGCTCAGCCCACGGATGGCCGCGACACGTCAACAACTAGACAATCGACAAATTGAATCCAGTACTGAAAAGACGGCTCTGTGATCTGAGACAACTGTGTTTCATTCAACTGCTCAATTCGAAGTGTCGGTACACTATTGATGTATTGAAGCAGTGGGAACATGACGAAGTTCAAAGCAGTGAGGTCGTCGCTGAATGGCGCATATGCCTCCAGTATACAGTCACTAAAGGCTTGACGCTCGTCTTGCTTCAATCCCATGAGGCTGACACCAGAAATGTGAGTTGGGCGACCCGAAGAGGATACTAAACTTACTACTCTTGAGATATTTGCATGCCAGGTGCAATTAGTAGTGCTGGGCAGTAGTTGAACATTGGGACTAGTGGCTCTCCAATGCGTAGCCAATACCGAACACTTACCCTTCTTGGGTCAGTCGCTGCCAAATTTGATATATCAATGTCCTCATACAGCTGCGCGGTCATCCAATCTAAAGATGTATCGCGCTGGCACTTCCTTGCTTGTCTTCTCTTGCCGTCTGAAAGCGGCTTCCTCTTCTGTTTTCTCTTCTGTTTTCTCTTGCCCTGATTCAGCGGGCGCGCAGCACTCTGACTCTCTGCAGCTTCCTTGTAGTCTTGATAGGCAATAGCCAGCTGTACTGCGTAGATTCTCAGAGAGAGCGTATGCACGGCCGATTTACTTTTTCGAGCTGTGTCTTCAGTAAACTCTAAACAGCGGCGCAGACGCGTCAAATCGTTCTCGCGTCTCATCTCTCCACTCTCTATCAGGAGATTTTTGCCCCTCAAGCATTGACAAAGTTGCCAGAGATTCCTGATATCCTGAATTCTATTGGGCTGTAGCGCCAATGTAAATGGAGTTTTTTTCGCCCGTCGTATCTGTTGCTTCTCTGGCTTGATCTCTTCAGCTTGATACTCACAGCCACTGCTAAGGCTACAACGTGGCCAATCAAGTGCAAGCTTACCCGCCTCCGCTGAAGAACCAAACGCGAGAGAAGGCTTTTGGACAACTGCAGAGTCGTCGTATGTGCGTATAGCCGAATCAAAGTCGTCCATGTCCGCCACTTCAAAGTCGTCGAGGCTTGCCGCATGAGGCGACATTTCAGGATTAACTTCGTTGAGGCTGCTCGTCTGAAAGGCTGTGTCTGTGTCACCGCGTATCTGCTCCAGGAAGGCTTCTCGCAACAGAACGACATGATCATCAAAATCGGCCAGTAGAGTCGATCGAAAGCCCATAAGCTTCGCGAGGTCAATTTGTATCTGGGAATAGATTAGTACTGCAAGCAAAAAAGGAGAACAGGATTACAGCCAACCTCGCGAATTTCATCGTCTTCCAAGTTGCGAACGAGCTCGTTGATTTGTTGTTTTACGTTGGGGAGCATGCTGTATGGGCAAGAGAGGAGCTGCCGCTAGAAGGTCGCTTGGGCACGCAGCCATAATTATTGGAGTGTAGGGCCTGTAGTGCCCCCAGGTTGCTGCTGTAGTGGGCCACTGTGGAAGGCTTAGTGGCTAAGGGGAAGGGGGTCCATCCACCACAGTGCCAGCCAGTCTTGTCACCACAAGAATAGAGCCCAGTTTCTATTGTCGGGCACTCCTCTCCCGCTTGCTTCCCAACCATGCGACGCGGCACAAGACCTCACCCGCCAGTGCCGTGGTTTGCACAACCAATAGTAAGGCAATAATCTTGGATTGCCAACCTGTCGCTTATAGTCTAGGGCAGTGCGGCGCAGTTCCCTATTTTCCATGCCGTCGTTGTAACTGTGGAGGTTTTTGAGGCCGAAAGCCTTTTTAGGGAACCATAAAGAAGCCGACATCGCCACGGTCGCATTTCCCACCGTAGGAAGGAACGAGTTCTGATTCAATACGGGCGGTGGGTCTCGTCATTTGGATATTTGAGAGTGAAATAATGCAGGAATCAGGCAAGTCCGAGCCGCCTATGCGCAGCGCACTTAGCTGAGGACTGCTACGCGGGTTCGCCACTGAAACGATGGAGCAAGGCTGCTGTAGCGCAACTGTGCCGTGCGTGGCTGACTTGTGCCGCCAACTCAGTGCCGCCAACTCAATGCCGTCAAACAAATGATATCAACTTCCACAGACAACATCTCCTGCGGGGTACCTGCGGCGTAGCCACAGCGTTCCACGGACTACTTCCACTGTGCAAGTGCATACAGAATTCATCAGCCACTAGAGCCTTTCGTGTGGAGGAGAGCAAATGACATGGAATTGCATCAGCCTTACGATCTAACCCCCCCCCCCCCTACCCCGACGAGGCACCCCTTCAGAATCCTCCCAGCGCCGCACTTTGCTGGCAATTGACGCCGACTTGTCGCTTCAGAGCAAGGGGAAAAATAAGAATAAAAACTGGCAGTGACAACAAACACACAATAATTAGGTAAGGTCCAAAGATAGGGTAAATTGTATGCCTAACGTGAAGTGGACGAAGCACTGATCGGCTTTTAACACCCCCTCTCCGTTGTGGATGCGCCATCGCTGCAAGGCACGATCTTTGGACGGAACTTGATTGCCACGAGCCACACCATCTCATCTTTGATGGCTTGTCAGTGGTCCTTGCCACTTCTGTAAGCTAGAGCACCCGATCCCGCTGCGACCTTCTTGCCGGCAAACCGCTCACGAATACAGCAAAATTGAGGCCGTAGTGAGGTACTTCGATTTATCTCTGGTGTGGTACTCTATCAGGACCACAGCGGGCTGGCCATACGTCAACGAACGCAGAGAAAGAGCAGGGGTTGCCTCCTTCGTAGCCAGCCATCCTCTACATTGTTTTTGCAGGCTCAATAGTCAGGGGGCCCATACCCTTCGACGGTAATTTTCATGTTTAATACGGGCTAGGTATGTGCACTATACATATCAGCCGCTTTCTTTATTAGTTATTCTCGTTCTTCATTGTCAGGCTGACGAAACGTCGGGTCTAGAAGATGGGTCTCGTTGACGGATGAAACACATCGGTGGGTCAGGGGTGTACCTAGTGACCTGTCATCGCCTGGGGCTAACGTCATCAGGCACAAGGCACACTCCCTGTCCTGGGAGTCTTTCAACTGGTGGACACCCGCTTCTCTTTATAAACCCGTCATTGCCTCTGCGTCTGCTGAACGATTCTCTTTTCGTTTATTGCAAGCTCTTGACAAAGTTATGACTTGTGTCTCAGATCGCACCCCGCCCCCACCTCCATCACCATGCCAAGCTAGCCCAGAGGAGGCCAGCCAATTCAATGCCTTAGATGTGGGTTATTTAGCCTAAGCTGCCATGCATCTGTGACCGCTGACACCAAAGCAGTTTCTGTTTTACGTAGCGTCCGTGATTCAACAGCACCGTAGTGAGATTTCGGAGTGTCTCTCGTCACGTCCAGATCTTACCCTGATGGTCACATCGATCATCCCCCTCTTCTCGGACAACAACATGCTCACACCGCCGCCCGACCAAGATGAAATTGGGCCGTCAAGCTTTAGTCCAGACACTAGCCCCGGCCCTACCTGCCCTGGTGCTTGCGACGCAGACTACTGTGTGGCAGCAGATGGCAGTGCTTCTCGGTCAACCCAAAAAAGAAAACGCTCACAGGATAGTACTGCACCACAGGCAGAGATCCAGCCAAAACGTAAAAGAGAAATTGAGTACGAAAAGGCTTTTGAGGTTGCGAAGGCAGCTGTCAATAATATAGCGTCCCATGGCATGCGAGAAGCTCGACAAAGACTTCTCTGGATACGGAAAAGTACACTCCACAGCAAACGAAGCTCACCGTACATCATGCCACAATATGGAGGGGCAAACAGACAAACCACTACTAAGCACATTCAAGATTTTAAAACGCATTTCCAGCATTTGCGCTCCAGCATTAATTTGACAGCTCCAGTTGACAGATGTGAACTTGCTCTGACAGCAATGCATTACGAGCAGCTCGCCCAGGCCAATGGTGAGCGCTACATCGTGGATGGATCGCTACAGGTTTACTTGGCGGACACCTGGTTTCCCGACTGGGAGAGACAAGGGAAAACGGCCAACCAAAGGATGATCAAATGGAGAGACAGGGAAGCCCATGGAAAGCTTTGGCGAATGCTACACGACAGATACGGAGAAGCCATCATGTGGATCCTTCCCGAGAGACTGAAGAACAAGAAGTGAGTTTGACCCTTTGTTGGCTATGCCAATTGAACATTGTCCACTGATTTGTGCATGGTAGTGTACATGTACTTAAAGAGCCAGGCTTGGAAAAAGTGATGGCACTGATTGATGAAAAACACCCAAACTTGAAAGAGGATTTGACATACCTCTCAGAACTTACATCGCACTTCATCCACTACGGCAGACTGCCAGATAAACGCCTAAAAATGGAACGTTCGAGCGAAGGCAATTTCAGCGAGCTCCTACGCCCTGATGAGTGTACAGAAGAACACACAGCTCTCGTGTCAGTGCCGTCACCTCGTGTACATGAGGAGGAAGTACCAAACTTGCCTAGCACTGAAGCAATGTTGTCACCTCCACCTTCTGATAACTGCATCAATTGGGACTCCGAATACCAAAGTGTCTCGGGGATCATCTGTCTCAATGATTTTGGCACCGTCGATACTGTAGAAGACGGCTTCATTGATCCGAGACTCATGTAGGAACCGTAGGTACCAAGGCGGAGGAGCAAAATAGTTGAGTCGGGATGAGAAGAAAGGCGATATGAAATCTTCCATCGTGTTCAATTTTATATCTAGGCGCTGTAATGCAATCAATACATTGACACATGTTTTGACTCTGTTGCACGAACTGCAATGTTCACGTAACTAATGCCTACAAGACTATCGCGTCTGATACATGGCCCTTGTGAAAGGCTTCCGTAGGGAGCCGCTGGAAGAGAGAAGGCACAACAGCACGAGAATATGTACCGACCGCCGCTTAATTCCATCAGTCTTGAGACCGTTTTCCAATTACTCGTTAGTACTAGTAGACTCTTTTTTTTTTCATCTTTTTTTCCTCCTGAGGCATGTGCGCACAGTACTTGCAGCAACTGTGGCGTGTCGGTTGTCCATTGGCGCTGTAGCACAGTCCTACGGGCTCCCCCACCAGAAAATTTCCTTAAAATGGAGACACACCTTCCTCCCTGATGCAATCTAATGCCTACTATGCACTACTAGAACGATGAGCAGCCATCGAGACTTAAGTCTTGCAGCACCACACGTAGTAGAACGTTTCGCTCGGGACTTCTTAACAGATAAACGTGGAGTTATACGACAGAACACACGCTCTGGGCGTGATCGAATCTTGTATTATCGAAAGATATCCGGGCCAGACCTCGCGAGCCAGGCGCGGCTTATGCGACACGTTTCCCATGACAATATAGTGCACGTTCTTCGGGCCATGGAATGTGAAGACTCCGAGCATCTCCTGGAAATTTCCGAGTATATGTCTCACGTTGTAGTGGATTTATGCGTGAAATCCTTCGCTGCTTTTGATGAACTTGCCCTAGCAGCAGTTCTTGGACAGGTAAGAGGCCGCGACAGCAAACCGCGGCTTCTTCTAACAGCACTAGGTTTTACGGGGTCTGAAATCCATGACAGATGCTGGACTCGGGCAAATTAATTTTAGTACATCGAAGATACTAGCCGACAATCATGGGAACGTTAAAATCGGTAGGATAATTGGTTCATCGGACTCTTGGTTTGCAGTCATGTCTAACTTGTCCTTCAGCTTGCGCCGCGTACTCTAAGAACTGGCAGAATCGGCCCACCATGCTTGTACCGCTAGTTCACCAACTGATGTATCCCTGGGATTACGCCAAGGGACTCTCATTTCGTTCCGACAAGTGGTCAGAGGATTCGGAAGCAATCGAGTTCTGGCAAGCACTGTTGCAGCCCAATGCAACCATGGAGGACTTGATGACAGTAAGGCCCATTTCCACGATTAGGCGTTCAGCAGACTAACTAGTGCTGAGAGCCGCCTATTGATGCTACCCTGGAAGCGAGAGGATATCCAAGATTTAGCTATCCTCAACTCTCTCCTGTAAAAACTTTTCCACTTTTGCAGCTGTTAGCAGCTGTTAGTGGCGGCGTTTTTACAGGCCCACCGACCCGCGGTTTTGATGGCTATGCGCTAGCAGGACCCAGCAGCCACAAAAAGGAGAACTTTGGAGAGTTCATATTCCTCTTGAGCCGCGAGTCTCGCCACAAAAAAAAGCTCTCTAGGTCCTTCTGCAAGGACTAAAGAAGCATTTTACATTTCCTTTACACCATGTCTGGCTGTTGAGGGTTTTCCCTGGCTCTGGGCCTTATGGCTAGCACAGGTTTTTCCCCTCCCCCTTGAGAGTATTCTGGCCAGCATGGGTTCAGGAAATACAAGGAAGCTGCACCGCAGCACAAGTAGCTCTCCGCTGACGGAAGCTGCTATTAGCACAATCTGCCAAGTAAGCAGAGGCGGCTCTGTCTTGCTTGGCGCGCAAACTGCTACTATAGGAGGAGACTTTGGAGGGCCGTTTTGGAAGCCTCTGGTGAGAACGTGGACGAGCCTCAGGGCACGCCCCGGCATGCCTACCCAGAATGGAGCCAATGTGTCTAGCGATCATAGATAGCACGTCTAATGCCTACACTAGGGCCTGAATACAGACGTAAAAGAATACAATACAATACATACAATACATTTAGCTATCCTTGCGGGGTGTAATACCCGGTAGACTTTTGTTGATAATTTGTGCTAAGAAAGTGAATTGAACCTGAGGCGTCTCTTCTTTATCGTTTGTTGGCCCCTGTGACATGACTCGTCCGTAGTTACGAGCCTGTGATGGGTGCCGGTCATGTACCGGCTGCATGGCCGCTTGCTGCCGTGCAGCTAGTCGCCCAGAATAGGTTGCCCGCTGTTGCGTAGTGACGACAATGTGGATCGCTGCCAACTTGTAGTAGTATGGCAGACTGGGCGAGATGCAGGCGTAACAGATGCTGTGCCACAAGGACGGATCTATAGGGGGATCTCCGCCAAGGGTTGTCCCTCTAAAGTGACAGCCCATGGGGGCCATCCCCTGTTGTGGGACAGCACGCTGAGGACATCCTCAGCCAGAGGCTGGCACTGCAAATCCGTCCTCCACCGTCCGACAGCCTCGACAGGCCAGCGCTTATTAAGGCCAGCACCCAAAGGACGCCCTAGCAGGAGGACCGCCATAAATTTACTTGATTTTAGTACGTTTAGCCGGTCGCTCTCCCCCCCCGGGTCTACTCGTCTCAACCGCCCATTGCGGCACTACATAAATTGCGTTCGTGCCATTCGATCTCACCCGCTCAAAACATGTTTCAGCCGTCAGCACGCGATTCTTGTTACTAAAAATGCCCATGTCTCTTTGCAGGTACTTGATCGCTGATCGCTGCACCTCGGAAGGATCTTCCGCGTCCACCACTACCTCCCGATCTACTATCCACTTTCCTTTGTCTAGAATCTTGAATGCGATCCGCACCTTTCCGCCCTCTTCGGGCTCTGTCGACGCCGCCGATCTGGCCTACGCCGTTTAGCAACACGGAACCATCATATCACACCAAGATTCATACCTGGATAATCTTCTCTGCCTGATCTCCCATTGGCACTCCCAATTGCGAGTCGGATGCGACTGGCAACGACCTTGAGAACAGTGGCAGTGGCGTGTCCTCTGTTACCGCCGGATGGTCCTCTTTTGAGTCAAACGCATTCCGTATCAAGTCTTCTAACCGGACGGCTCCATTTACTTCTTTTTCCACTTCGCTCCCTTCAACTGGTACTGAGGATACGTCATCTGCAAAAGACTGGCCTCGCTCAGTGACCTGCAAAGCATCCTCATTGTCCATGCTACCCTCGCCAGCAGAATTCGATGTCACTTCCCCGCCCAGACCCGCTCGAGACAAAAATTCTTTCTCCTCCGTGGCAGCCTTCTCCGTGGTAGCCTTGATCTGCCCCTCAAGACGCTCCCGGCATACTTCCAGAAAGTCAATAGTCTGTCGCAGGCCTAGTTCCTTCTCCACGAGCTTGTTGTTAGTGGACTGGTGCTGTTTTTCCATCGCCGCAATCGAGGTAGCTTTCGCTTGCTCGTCTGCTGTGAGCCTCCTGACTCTGACTGCAAGATCATCGATGGAAGAACGTAATCGCGCTTCCTCCTCCTCCAGCTGTCCTATTACCAGGCGCTCGTGGCGTTCCATCTCCTCCAGCCTGTTCACCTCGTTCTGCTTTTCACTAAGCTGCGCCGATACCTGTAACAGCCTTTCCGTCCCGCCCGCGTTTTCATCTTCAGTTGGTGCTTCTAGGTAGGTGGCTATACGATCAAGTTGTATCTCGCCCCCCAGATCGGCTCCAGACTGTTCCAGTTGTTTTATACGAGCAAGTTGCTCTTGCTCATTGGCCGCGAGGCTCTCGAGCCGAATGACCTGTTCCACTTCCCGTTGTTTGAGACTATCGACCTTGTCTTGGGGTTCCTTTTGCGTCGCTGCAGAGTCAGCTGCGCGGGCTGCTATGGCATCCTCAAGCCCTGCTAACGTTTCCCTTTGATGTTGCTCCTTCGCCAGAAGGCTCTCTAGCCGTGACTCAGCATCCGCGGCCTCGCGTTGTACATTTCGGAGCTTCGTCTGATATTCCATTTCCCGCTGGTCAATTTCCATTTGTGCAGGAGCCTGTGGAGGGCGAACAAGCGTTTCACTTGTAGGCTCGATGTCCATGCTTATGTCGTAAACGCCTTGTACTTCGGGCGCCGTTTGCATGGCATCGTAGGAGATCAAAAGATCCTTTCCAAAGAAGGCAAAGTAGATGGAGCGTTGGATGAAAAAAGAAGACAGTTTTGTATTTTGTCTTGAGATGGAAGTATGCAGCTTGTCTAGGAACATAAATGGTTTGTCTCGCGTGTGATCGGAAACGAGCGGTCGTCCACATTGCTTCGCGGTCTTGCCGTCGGCCACCACCTCATGCTCGTCCTCATAGAGAGCTTGGCCATGTCGAATGGGACGAGCCGCTTTCATCACATCTGTGACTGCGGAAATGCTGGATTCGATATCGTCGAAATGGAACAGGTCTGGTTTTCGTGCCGTCATCAGTAGCCGACGAGCAATCTGGCGGTCGGGGTTACCCTGGAGCAGTTTTTCGATTTCGGTAGTTCTGAATCCAAGCTTGTGTGCGAACGAAGCGAAATCAAACAGCACCATCTCATCAACCTCGGCAGTCTTGTGGCCTGCAACTATTTGTTCCCGCTCGGGAGGCATGTCTTCGAAGTGGCGGCGAGCATACAGCCATAATTGTCGGTACGCCAGGTCGAAGTGGTCTGTCCCATCTGTCGCGACCAACTTGAATGACGAGCCGGAGACCTGCACCAGACATTCTGGGCTCTGCTCGTCCACATCGGGGTAAGCGAGTTCCAGAGCAGGGCGGATGGTCTTGTGGCGCTCTACGGATAATAGCCTCTTGATGCAATGCGCAGCATCCTCAAGGTACTTGCGGTCTTCGAAGAAGCTATGGAGTGACGGCACCCTATAGTCGACGGTGGCGTTGAATATCTTGGTCCATAACCTCTCCCTTTCAGCCTCGGCGAATGCGCCAAGGATCTCACCGCTGCGTATGCGGGCGTGCAGGTCGCGCGCTTGCTTTTCACAGGCCCCGGGTGCCGTCAGTTGCAGCGCTTCCAGAGACGATCGATCGAATTTCCTCATAGCGCTCTCATTGCCATCAAAAACGGAATACCAGAAGTCTTTAATATGTTTCAAATAATGTAGCGATTCCTGACGGTCAGCGTCGCCCATCAGTAGAATGCCTAGTGCAGCCCTTACCTCGTGGCACCCCATGGATGTCATCTTGTTCACAAGGCTAAGTTTCAGGTCCCCATAAAGCACGGGAAGATGATGAAAGGCATCGAATGCGACACAAAATCTGGGATCTGTCAAAATTTGATCCAACCGATTCTTCTTGTGGCCCGAGTCGGACGTGGCGCCCAGGCGTGCCTTCCATGTATTTTCGCACCGCGAGTTCTCCTGCCCGAACACGCCCTGGTATTCCCGTATCTTGTAATAGAATTCTCCATCAGCTGGTGTCTTTTCACTGGCATACTCTTCTGCCAAGTCCCGCTTCGCTTCGCCGCTGATGTCTGCGCCTGGTTAGTTGAACGCCACCGTGGGGTTCGTCGAACAGACCTGCAGCATAGAGATCGACGACCCACCGCGGCTCTGGTGAGTTGAGAGCCTCACTGGCGGCTCGGACACGATCTTCTCCTCGAAGACACTCTAATCGAAAACCTGCGGGAAAATCGAGTCGCGCAAATCTGTCGCCACTAGCTACTAATTCTTCACGAGACAGTTTTGAAATGGCCAGCGCGTCCTGTAATTCGGGTTCGCTGATGATGGCCGGTATTCGATTCTGTGTTTCCCCAGGGCTGCAGCCACGCTGCCCTTGGAAAAGCTTCACAAGTCTCTTCACGTTTTTTTGGTCTGGCCCTTCTGAGTTGGGAAAAAATAGATGATCGAGTCTGATGGTAGCAGCTCCAATGTATTTTAACGACTTTTCTTCGCGAATACGCCGGGTTACGGCCGCAAATCTAGCTCTTGCCATAGTCCAGAGGTCTAGAGGTAAAGAAAGGCGCTGAAGGCGAGGGATGTGTGTGGGTTGCGGCGTGCGGAAAGGGGCCGTTTTAAAGCATTCCCACGGCGCCCCGCATAGTCCAGCACTACAGTAGCACTACAGTGAATACATATACAATTCGCCGGTGACGTTCATCTATACGGCCAGCAATCAACCAAAGGTTTTGAACGCTTCTACCGGCATTCAATAATGTCTCCTAAGCGTGAAAATCACAAGAGCAATGTTGATTTTGCAGCTGCACTACGGCAGCATGGTGCCTTGCATGCTACAGCAGCACAAGATTTCGGTGAACAGGCCACTAGCAACTCTAGTCCTCCCAACCGCTGGAAGAAGAACACAAATGAAGTTACTTACACTGAAACTCCTTCAGAACAGCAAGACAGCACTTCCCACGGACGAACGGCTGCAAACCGAACAGTGCTGACCGAGTCCCCATGGACATGTTACAATGAGCTCTATAGCCTCCAATTCGGCACCAGCGTACACTTTTCCATTGCAGAGCGGAAACAATTCCAACCAGAGGAAAACCCGCTCTGCATTGTCAAACGTTTCTCCGCGGTCGACGCACAGGAATGCATTCAATCCGTACAGCGCATTAGACACCCGCAGTTTGTCCAGGCCCTAGATTTTTTCCTCGTGCAAGAAGAATATTTTGTCGCGTTTGAGTACATGCCGTTGTCTCTCGCAGAGGTCGCGGGAAATCCGCTCATGAACGATCTTCGCCTTTCGTCCATGTTGGGGCAGGTAAATAGCGCTCTATTTACCCAAATCAAGATCACTGCTGAAACGAAGAGGTCGTGGATGGCCTCTTGTACTTAGAGAAGAACTCACTGGGGCATGGACAGCTTACATGCTCCAATATCCTCATTGATACTTCCGGAAGTGTGAAGCTGTGTAGGTCGAAGCACGAGACTACCAAAACAATTGACTGACGTGGTATAGGGGGCCAGGAGTTCACCCAGAAACGTTTAAGCTTCAAAGAAACTATAAAAAGTCTCGCCGTGATCACAATGAAACTTGTCCAAGGGTATGCCAAAGAAGACGGTACTATAGGGCTAGACAGGCCGGGACGTTTTCCGCTCGGTTTTGACTTTCTCTCTGCACTTGAGCAGATGTCGAGCATGAGGGACCTCACAAAGGTAGGGTTCTCAATACAACACACTAGGAGTCAAACGGGAGGCTAATTAGTTAACATAGCACAAACTGCTACGGCCTCCTTGGAGTAAGAAAGTGCTGGTCGGGCTTGTATCTCTGGTACACATTTGGTCCGATCGAGGATACAAGCTCAATCCAAGAAAGCGAGAACATGAAACATAGCTATTTAGTCCAAGATAAATCCAAAAATTCAAGATCAAAAGCCGCCCACTAAGGCTGGTATTCTAAGTGTGTCAAATCAATATTGGTTGCCCGCAATTCTCTCATGAGGTCAATCAGCTCCCTCCGGAGTGCCTTTTCCGCTGATACTGCCACCTAAGTTAGTCTCGCCGTCAACCACACACAAAAACAGGTAAAAAAAAACGTACTAGCAACAACGGTACTGCTAGTCTTCCGCCTTTCCGCAATTTCAGTCGTAAGAATTTCTCGCAGTGGTATTTCACCTTGGTACCATGTAGCTCTTCTACCGAAAGGTACCTCTGAAATACCGTTGATGTTCGAATACATGGAGATGCGAAGTATCTGCGAACCATGGATTAACAATACCGGCAAGTAATGAGGGTAGAAATTCTTACTCGGTCTCCGTATAGTTTATCCTCATCCAAGGCCTCATTAAGTAGTTGTTGTGCGGCAATGCCGACGTCTGAGATCAGTAAGCAAAGAGCGCTCTGTTTGTTTGGATCTAAGTCTCACCAAGCGCTTCAATCTTCCAGATAAGATGAATCCGACGAACGTTTGTTCTCTGAACATGGTGATCATGTATGAGCTTTTTCAGGTGGGGAAATTGAGCGGCAATGCCAAAGCCAGTTGCTATCATAACGACATTCTCGTACTCATGCATGTGCGACTGCTTTCCATGAGGGCCGCTAAAAAGTGCAATGCAGGTGGTGGGTCCATATGCCGAGAGACTCATCAAATTCTTGGTAAATCCACGAACTGGCTGGATAAATAGTTCCAGATATTCTTGCGGCTCTTCTGACCAAGATATCACGGTGAAAGGGTGTGTCTGTCCAAACGACGACAGGCCAGCCCACGGCACCCATAGATTGATATACTGGCCGGCCTGGATCTTGAGAGGCTTATGGAGGTACAGGCGGACAGTAATTGTTTGAAGATCGTAGGATATCCTCGCACGGGACAAGCCGAGCCCATGGTAATAGAGCAGACTCACTAGCAGCACAGCGCAAGATACAAGAAAGAGCGCGGCTCCCACGCATAAATAGAGGCGGGATAGGTGATGTGTGGCGCCCACATGGCGCCATAACGCGTAGCCTAACGCTAAAGCAAGAAGCTGGTGGAGTCGCAAAGCGCACTCGTACGTGAAGCGACGTAGAGCTAAGGGAATGAATTGGGCGCAAAGACATGACATTGCCTGGAATCCATCAGCTCGTTAGTTCACGGGAATGCTTTTTACCTCACTCACCACGATGGCGAACAAGTTGACGGGCTCCTCTCGTATGAACTTACTTCTGAGGCTACCAGCAGCAATAGCATGGAACACACTCAGCAAGAAAGTAGCAGCCCCTACACAGGCGTGAAGACGGCGGTAATTTTGCAATGAAATGCCCATCATATCAGCCTGTAGACTCAGGTATGGGTTAACGCATAGAAATAGCAGGTTGACAACTGCCAGAACCCCAGCTCTTCGACCAGCCTGGTGAACACTCGACCACGGTACCAGGAAACAGGAAATATTAGCCGCAAAGTATGCTAGGAGAAGTAAAGCATCTCCGCGGCTCCAGCGATCAAAATAACGCCCGGGTGACAGAAGCGTTGGGTAAGTGAGATGGTCGGCTACCAACCGTTTTATGCCTTGGCTTATCGATGGCAGCGGTGGCAGACGCCGTAGTTCTAATAGTAGCGGACAGGCACGCTGAATGATGCCATATAGAGGCCGGCGTAGGAGCAGCAAGCAGAACAAGCCTCCAGATACAATGGCATATACAAGGGTGATTTCTATCATGCTGTTGAATGCCGAACGAAAATGGAGAGTGGCAGAAGTCACTGGCGCTACCAAGGCTATGTACGAGCTTCTGTAGTGCGCTGTAGTGCTGTGGCAAGAGGTTTTTTCCCCCTTTGTCCGTATGGAAGCCTTCCAGAGCTTACGGCTGCTCATCTAGCTGCCAAAGGTTATAGCACTAGTGCTGGGATCGCGCTGGGCCTGCGTTCACAGCTGGGTCAACCACTGTGCCAGCCACCTGGGGTGTCTAGATTCATTTGAAGAGCTGATATTGCATCAAATATGTTAATAGGCACGAAGTTAATTGAATTTGAATGTGTTCTTCTGCGATTTTCAGTAGACCTGACGAACCACCATATATGCGTTGACACAGCCCTCAGGCCCGTTCGCAGCCGTCGAGGAGATGTATTGGCAAAACGAGGAATCGCGTATACAAAAGTACAACGGCGGCAACAGCCTGTGTTTAGACGCAGGTCACTACGCGCGTCCTACCAGGGATAGTGGTAGCAAAAGAAAATGCATTTCATAAAGTGTTACTCCGTTGCAAGCAGATTCTTACTAGTAGTGATTTTCTTTTGGGTACAATTTTCTCATCTATCCGGTCAGGCCGCCATGGCTTCGTGCGGGGGACACACTATAAAGCCACACTATTGTGACAAAACGTCAAACATGCGTTGATGACCATCGGTCAAATCACTACCAAGTAATGGGTCAGCTGTTACAATGCTCAACTTGGATTTACGACTCGGCGATTCAATACCAGACTTTCTGGCCTTAAGAGTACAAAATTGACTACACCATCCCTACTTAGGCTACTGGTCAACAACACCTAATGCTTGCAGGTATAGTGTGTTGTCGAGCAAGACCTTGACGAAACCGAGCAAGACCAGAATCAGTACGCTCTCTCGCTATGGTTGGATGGTTCAGGTGGTGCAATGCTTGGTGGTGGCTTGATGTTTCGACAGTAGTGGGGTGAGCGAACTTCATCCGGTAACTATCATACAAATCATGCGGTGAGCGACCAAAAGGGATGCGGGAAAAAAAGCAAAAATAATAATAATCAAATCCGACTTCTTTGAACAGGATTTGAAATGCCAAGTACACAATGTACGCGATAGCAGGAATGCCACTTTTCTTTTTGGGAAGAAGGGGGAGGGAATTAATCGATGACCCGTCGTTATGATGCCACGCGTGGTCAGCCTGCATGGCTCACTGAGACACTCTTTCTCCAGCTGAAATCTTCCCAGACATGCCTGTGCACTGACTTCATACAGAGATGGAATGTCATGATCAGTGTGCATGCACGTTTTCCCAACCCCGCTTCAAGTGAGGAGCGCAGGGGGTCACGCAGCTCCATTCATCAACTCGCACCCGGAAGGATTGTTCTGTTTGTCATTTTGACCATGTTCACAACATGTGTAGCACACCCAATCATTTATGGGGTAGCGAGTCTGTTACAAGAGAAGGATTACTACAGAAGATTACCTTACTGACCCTGCTCGCCCCCGTACAAGAACCTCCACGCACGTACGAACTCTTCGGCCATCAACAGCGCACGTTGACCACTTATCAAGAAGCGGAAATTGCTTCTAACTTGGCTTTTCTTTCGAGGCGGAGTGCTGATTCGCAGAATGTGGCGGCAATCGGCCTTGAAGAAAAGGAAGACGGACAAGGAATAACGGTCAGAGTCGCAGTCAATGGGAACAGGCTTGGTAGTGTTGTTGAAGGGTTGACCTGTATATGCAATGTTATTCAGTCTCTCGTCCATAATGGTATGATACAACAGACCTTTTGTGAGATTTACTCGGTTATGTGTCCTAACACTGCGCCAGGGGCTCTACTCTCTGTCAACATTGACTTACTTCTAGAAGAAGTCGTCCGCCTGAATATTCCTCGTCTCAAGAGTCGTCTAAAAGTGAGAAAGAAGCATAACATCGATCTTTCTCCGATACCACAGCTGGTGAAGATTTGCCGAGACATAAATGTCGACGCCGAGGCCAACAGAGTGCTCTTGGCACTGGAAATGCTCACTCGCGTCTTCAAAGAGGCATCGTCTAGCCCCCCCACACAGGCTACATATCAAACTGCTGCAAACATTGTAAAGCTAGCTTTTGAGCTGACTGCTACAAACGTTTTGGAGGTTGTGGACCGATGTGCTGCAGAGCGACATAATGTGGCCCGCTATACTGACACCGTGCGGAAGCTTGGGCAATACTTTCGAGCGACGAAACAGCTGGTCTTGGCCGCTACTTCTAGCCGTGGTAGCCGGCTTTTTCGCCATTTGCAAGTTTGCGCGTTTCAAATCGAGGTTCCTTGCTGCATTCGTGAACAAGGCTGTTCAAACAGAGGCACCGCGGCAGTGCAGGCAGCTTGTAGCCCAGTTGCTAGACGAAATCTGCGGCAGCGATTTCATTGTTCGGAAGAAGCGATTGAATCAAGAGTCAAAGAAAAGCTAGGCAAAGCAAAACCGGGGATGAAAGTCCATGCCGAGATTCAGCTGCTCTTCTTCTACGAGTGTCACGAAATACGCCAGCCTCCGAGGCTAATTGCGGCAAGTAAGTCTAGCTGCTACTTATGCAACCTGTTCGTTCAATTACATGGCAGATTCCAAGTCGTTAGTACCTTTGGCAAGCTGAATGAGAGGTGGATCCTTCCTGATTGGCTTCTGGGAATTGACTCTGTGCAACAGCGGCGGCTCTGCCAGGTTGTAGAGCAATTCGAGGCCGTCCTGACCGCTAGATGCGAGAGAAGTGTGAACATCACGAAGAAGCTAACGGATCCCATTGAGAGCATGATTGCATTATCTGCAGTATGGCATGATTCAGCCACCACTGCACCGTTGTACGGCTTCGACAGATCTGAGGGAGGTTCGTTTTTGCACAAAACCACCATGCAGGCTAGTATAGCGACTCAGCGACAGGACAAGATATATCTCACGGCGAGCGAGCTGCCCTTTGTCATGTTGATACATCATGACCTGCGCGAGTTAGTACTTTCAATGGGGCAACTCAGACTTGTTTTCGATTTTGCGACACTCCTGGCAAAAACAGTGTGTATCAGCCAAGGAGACGATGAGGGCAATGAGGGCATAAGCTTCGATGCATTGATGATCCCTACAGACTCGGAGGTGACGGTGCACAGGTGTGCTGGATCGGGTGACACCACGTTTAGAATTCAACATGGCTGCTTGTATGTTGATATTCGGGTTAGCCCAATCAAGCAGCCACTGCAGGTACATTGATGTTTACCATGACTAATTTCTGAGCCTGTCCTTTTCGCCAACCCATCTAAATACGGTTCGATGGAAGTCCGTAGCAATACGTCCCGAAGACCAGCGGATAACCTTGCTAAAAGTAGCCCGAACTTCTACAGTGTGAACGGCTGGGTTGGTGCGCGCTAACTGGTTAGGTAGGAGCAAACATTGCCACGGTCGCGTTTCCAGCCATAATGAGGAATGAGTTCTGTATTGAGCTTTGGCGAAACTAATTGCCCAGCTCATATACTGCAACATGCACAGCTAGCCTACACCTTAGCACGCTATCGCCGCAAAAGACGCCCTTGCGACGTGTCCGGTTGCTGATAGTGTCTATGGTGTCATGAGCAGGCACCGCCTCCAGAAATCAACGAGCATGCCCCGTGCACTTCAAGTACTTCCATCAAAGAACATCTCCACTTCATGCAGCGCACTCAAGACAAGCAACTATTGCGGAGGGCAGCAAGCGCTACGCAGCCCAGCGATAGAAGTACAGAAAAATGGAACGGATATAGGATGGATCCTACGGGTCGCGACCTTCGGTCACATCCATGACAAGACAAAGCATCAGCGCAGACGAGTGATTACTGTCAAACAGAAGCAAAGGAAGGCTGGGAATGGCCGGACAAGTCAAAGACACAGAACAAATTTGATAGCTGTAGATACAAACCAGGGAGAGGTCGCCCACCAGGGGCCAGACAGGAAGGAGGACGAGACTCGATAGGTGAACGGCCCTGTTGACGCAGGACATTTCATGGTGGGGTGGAAATTTATCCTGAGAGCCGAACGTGGGCGTCCTTGACCTTGTATTTATAGCCGTACGCTGCATAGCTACCGGTAACTTGACCAAAAATACGAATCCGTACCTGGTCATAGTGTATAGTGGTTTGTATGCCAACTCTCCCCCGTAAACCCTATACACTCTGGCAAGGGGGCGGTACCTGAAGCTCTCTGCCTGCTGACACCATCCTGGTGTTCCGCGCTAGGTTCTGGCGAGGATCTGAAACCAGGCAACCACCAAACGAACATGGGAATCGAACTTGTGACCACTGTGGCGCACGAAAAAATGCGTACGAGATACTACTGGGACGCGCCACTTCTGGACGGCGAACGCATTTGCGTGCGAGATTTTTCGT
Organism: Beauveria sp. IMV 00265; assembly: GCA_001931865.2. NCBI lineage: Eukaryota > Fungi > Ascomycota > Sordariomycetes > Hypocreales > Cordycipitaceae > Beauveria > Beauveria sp. IMV 00265. The sequence continues at coordinate 21,969 of MSJG02000422.1, forward strand.
ACGCAAGCACTCCGCAGATAGGACGCCCTTAGGGTGGGCACCTATCTGAGACCCCCGCACGAGGAACTGCGTACGAGAAACATGCGAGGCTTTTAAGTAGGATTAGATTCGATTGGTATTATAATTTTACTCATGGTAGTTAGATAAAAGCTTCGAGGTTAAGGAATTCGGACATGTGCCGTGACGCGCCAATCACTTACAGAGCTCACGATAGAGCCAGGAAACTATAGCAGGTCAACACTTTATGCACTTACTTACCATACTTGCTTGTCCAATAACATTTCTCTTCTTTCCGCAGAAAAACCACAGGCTCGCGTAGGAAGCCCCTAACGACCACAGATTTTGGACATCGCCCAGCCCAAACTGCAAAAAAAGCGTGCACGGCTAGGTACTTCATGAGCCGGGTTCTAAAAGAAACGTAGCGCTATAAGTTGGGAGTCTACTGCTAAAAGACGCTACTTTCATTTACCTTGAAAGGTTCTGCCACGCAGTGACCCTCTATGCCGAATCGTACCAATATTTTTTTTTGACGATCGTCTTTATTGGCCGTTAGGAAAAGGGGTGTTCTGACATTAAGAAAGCTAGATAGCGATGAAAGACCGAGTGAGAGCAAGGGCAGGTGGTCAAGTCGGTAACGGTGGCTGGGACAGACTTTGAATCAATCAATCAATCAATCAATCAGACCTCGCCCACGAGTGCTAGCCTGTGTAATGTGATGTGCCAGCACCAAATTTTGGTTGGCCCCGATGGCTGCTGGCTGATGAGGCTAGCCGTGGGATTGGCTAGTCATTGGTGTGGATGTCGACGCTGGTGGATGTCCACACGTGTGACGGCCTGTTGCTGGGATGTCCATTGTGTGCTAGCCTCGATAACGGCTGTCCTGCCAAGGCTATCGCACAGTCGAGGATGGTTTCGTAGTGCCAGCCTTTGGGCGAGGATGTCCTCACAGAGCTGTCCTCTTTCTAAGGCTGTCCCACTAGGCACAGCGCCTGTGGGAGGACATCCTCGTGTCCACGTTGCGATATCCTGGTAAGACAGCCTATTTCATGCGAGGAAAGAACTTTAGTAATTTTGCACAGCTGCTTCAAGACCGTAATGGTACTTTGATACCAATTGAAAATAATGATTAAGCCGAAGCTGTTTGTTTACTTCATACACAGTTTTTCTTCGGTTGAAAAAAAATTAGTAGGACACGAGTCTCGCTGCAATGGGTGGTAGTATGGAAGCCTTCCACAGCGGCTTGAAAGCGAGCTTCGTACCGGAGCAGTATATCGGTACAATCACCGCTCTTGGTACTTACGTCGAAAAACAGCTGACCTGTAGAAACGTGCAGTTTCAAGGCTCAACGTGCTGGGCAAATGGAGACTCCATTCGTCAGGTACCTCATTAACACCTTTGAGAGCTGCAGAGAAGCTTGACGTTTTTTCCCAAGTCATGGACAACTGGGTAAGGTTGCATATGCCCCCTTGCCCAGCCCCTATGGTCGAAGGCCTCAGCGAGGCGGCAGTACGAACACAGCGTGATCTGTTACTCGAGTTCTGGGGCCAGCCAGCCAGCGCGTCTGTCAGTGGTCATTTCCGTAGTTGGTTGGATTCTTTTCTCCCGCTCTTTGCGTGTTTCCGATGCACCTGGTGTCTCTGTCGAGCTTTTGCTGTTCTAATAAAATTAACTGCCTTTTCATTTTTATGTTCTAATGCTATGCTATTAATATCGTCAAGCGTGTCAGTAGTCAGTGAGTACAGTGCATAACCGCTATGGGAACCGCATTTGTTATGGCATGCCTAAAATGGTTCTCTATGGCGTATGCCGGCAGCCCGAGATGCCCAGCATCGTGACTTTTAACTACGCAGAATACTTTGGCCCAGGAACTAGCCAAGGCCCCATAATTTGACTGACAGCCCGAAAGCTAATTCGTCCATTTGACCGACCGCGTCGGCCAAATCACCACCAGCGAATGGCACCTCCATCTGTTGCAAGCAGCAACGTAGTCCTCCCCGGTCTTGTCAAGTTTGGCGCGTCGCTTGAGAAAACCTACAGTGAGGAGCTAGCTCGGCAGGGTTGGCTTTGTTGGCACAGCACTGGTTTCCCACAGCCGTGGTGGCGTCACGAAGAGTTGGTCCTGTGAGAAAGCGTACCAGTTACAACCCGGCAGTCTTGATGGTGACTTCGCGTAGAGGTAACGTTTGTCCGACGTCGTCGGTCAAACCACTCGTGCTCAGTCAAAGAACTAGAGAAG
>MSJG02000422.1:24224-38884 GCA_001931865.2 Beauveria sp. IMV 00265
CCCACTCGTTCCAGGCTCCACTGGGAGACCCGCCAGCCCGCCAGTTCCCCCCACTCCACCAAAAGCCCTAAACATCGCCGGACTGAAAAAAGTAACAGACAGAAGTGGCTTTTTGGCCTGTTGCTCAAAGAATGACCAAAAGTACTTCCGCAGGGCCAGGAGGTACATGAAAGGTTCCTAGGTGGGGCCAGGGCCGCTCCACGGCAACTGGTGAAAACAGGCTCCCACTATTATCCTTTTTTAACAAAACAGGGACACTTGAAACGCCTTTGTCTGTATCCGTACAGTAGGTACTTAGCAGTTGGCACCTATTTATCTAGGTAGCCCTTAGTTTGTATTGACAACAGGTAACTAGTAGTGTTGATTAGTCAGGTGAGCTCAAAATAAATAGCTGTCACCCCACTGACCCAGACTCTTTGGTAACTTCCGTCCCCATCTGATTCCCGCTCACACTCCCCAGATACCCGTTACATGTCCTGAAATCTATCGCCCCATAATCACCACCATGCCAGAAAGGCTGGATCAAGTGTTTCCCCGGTCGTTGTTCAACAAATTTGAGTTCATCTCCGGCGGCGCTACGGGATGGGTTTTCGAAGTGGCGCCTGGTATCGCCCTCAAATTTCTCTGCCCAGGCCGTGAGGAAGAGTTCCGCCGCGAGAACGAAACCTACGCGCTGATCGAGCGGAGCGACCCTCCCCCGCCGCCGCACTTCATCCAGAGCTTTCTCCGGCTCCCCTACGCACACTTTATGCAATTGATGCCCGACAGCCTCGACTCTCGCCTGCGAGCCAACCGGCGCCAAGACCCCAAGACTCTTGAGTGCTTCGAAGTCTTACGCCTGGAGCCGACGGCCAAGATTGAGCAGTGGGCTGCGGAGCTGTCCAGCGCGCTCGCCTGGCTGGAGTCCATTGAGCTGGTCCAGGGGGACCTGCGCCCGTCAAACCTCCTCCTCGACAGCGAGGATCATATGAAGCTGGTGGACTTCGACAGCTGCGCCAAGATTGGAGACTTGGATCCCGGACTTCCTCCGCCATGGTCCTCTCCTAATCACCATCTTTATGGGGCCGAGACCGAGCAGTTTGGGTTCGGCTCGATCCTCTACAACATGACACACGGCATCGAGCCGTACGAGGATAAAGGCCCAGAGACTGTCGAGCTCTTCCGTACTGGGGTGTTTCCGGAACTGATGTCTGACTCCCAGCTGGATGTGTTGACATTGCGCTGTTGGAGGAGTGAATTTGCGACCTTGGCCGATCTGGCTGAGTATTGCGTGACGCTTAATGGTGCAAAGTTGGCTGCAACAACTAACGCGATTAATACTGAGTATATTGCAAGAATGAAGACGACGTGTGAAGAACTATTACGTACTAAATTAGCAAATTTAGATAAAGAATTACCTTAGAAAGATAATATAATAAAAAGGCTCGTACTATCAGTGTATCAGAATACATTTATTTCGTCATAGCTACTATACTTATATGGATATATAGGTTATTGAGAACTCATAGATGTACGAGCGGTACAGTACTGTATGTATTATGGAGATATAAATTTACGTCTTTGACAATCTTTTCACTTGCCACACATATTGCATCAAGATGTGCAATTTGGCGCGTCGCTTGAGAAAACCTACAGTGAGGAGCTAGCTCGGCAGGGTTGGCTTTGTTGGCACAGCACTGGTTTCCCACAGCCGTGGTGGCGTCACGAAGAGTTGGTCCTGTGAGAAAGCGTACCAGTTACAACCCGGCAGTCTTGATGGTGACTTCGCGTAGAGGTAACGTTTGTCCGACGTCGTCGGTCAAACCACTCGTGCTCAGTCAAAGAACTAGAGAAGGCTAGCTCACTCGCACCAGACCCCAAGTACTGCTGTGACCAGGCTACCGAAGCCGGGCATACCCAAGTCGGTGATGCCCTGGACAACTAAATTTCTATCATGTATGCGTTCAGATTTCAATGTCAATCTCTTCAAATTTGAGGCTACTCCCGGTGTTGTTGACTGAGCAGCCGCCTTGTAAGGTTGTCGCAGGCTAAGGCGTTCGTTACTGCCAGACGACTGGCAAATTCAAGTTACGATGACCTGGCCGTAGTATTCAAACCTCCGTTACTCCGGGCATGCCATGATGTTGGTTCTTCCACAACACCTAGTCACCACTGTACCCTACGACATAATTCCGCACGATAAATATTGCAGTGGTACCATTGAAGTATAGGAAAGAAGTCGCAATTGATTATATGATATTAAAGCTGCAATGACTCTACTGTACCAAAATGCTAGGTGTATCTGAAACTGCGAAATGGAAGGGGAGAAAACGTTTCAGAATACTACAAAATTGACAAAGATCACTCTGCTGATGGAAGAACATACAGAAAGGAACAACTAGGAGCAGTGGTGGAGATCCACTACAGACTAACAGGCAACAGAGTGTAGCCCTGTAATTGCTGGTATTGCAAACTTTGTCACTTTTCTCACCGTTACTGACTATTACTAGGTTAGGCGGTCAGTTGGTACTGTAACCAATTGTGACCCCCCTTGTTTCCCCATTCGCGAGCGCGAACTTACCTGTGTGAGCGAAGTCTCAATTAAGCATCCACTGTCGCCCGAGGTAATATGCGAGTGCAGCGTGGAGTAGGAGCAGAGGAAGCCGAGCGCACGTCGAGGGCCTGGAAGCCTAAATTTCACTGCTGCAGGCAGTTAATTCCGAGGGCGAAAGTCCACTGCTGCGTGCCGAGTAAATTACATGCAAAGTCTTCATGGCCGGTCTGTAGGTACTTAGGGCACTTTGTTTCCCCATTTTCCAGGCGCGGACTTCTCAGTGTTGATGCCACGATGAGCAGTTCGACTTGCACTACAGCGCTAGTGTGAGCCCATACAAAAGAGCTTCCGTGTGTTGTATTAGTTAATACGTAGCAAGCCAGGTATGTATCATGCATCCAGCAGCGCAACTTGACAAAGCGGAAACCAGTCGGTTCGCGATGAAATATATCAGGAGATTTTCAGTAGCTGAAAACGGGTCGTACATCAGCTCCTTGCACGATGCTAGGATTTTAGATTACCTTGCCCATTATCCAAGACTCCATCCACCTCTGTGAGCCACCCTGTTCCCTGAACCTTAAATATCTAGCCGACTAGCATCGATCAGTAGCCTCGCCGAACGTGGCAATAATACGGTCATAAAGCCTTTCCGGATCTCCAGCAGGTGTTCCAATCATCATTCTCTCTTCCTTATCAAGTGGGAAGAGAAGTTTCCTAATTCGCAAACATAACGGTTTGACCATTTCAAATGAATCCGGAAACTCCTTCATGATGTCCTCCAGACTGTTGACAGTCATGTGGCCCATTTTTGCACTCGCAATGTCTTTGAAGCTGCCTATTTCCCATTTGCGCAGAAGGCTTTCTTCTGGCGCTGTTTCGCCCTCTTTGCGAAAACGTTTCACTTCATCCCATGCGCAGCGAGCGCACATCCATATGAGAACGTAGAAAAACGATTCTAGGTCATGGCGATAGGTGTGGTCTACTCCGCGAAGCACCTCGATCGCCATGAATTGCACCGTACCTGTCTGATGGCGTGCACCGCTTGGACCGCTGTCTCGTTCCTTGGCAAGGTCAAGGTCGATGAGCATTCCCTTGAAGCCATCATCCTGCTCGGAACTTGTTATGATAATGTTGTTCGACGAAATGTCGCGATGTAGTATCCTGCCCTTCAAGTATAAGGATCGATGCGCTCGGATGGCATCACGGAGTGCCTCGAGGAGCTCGCGAATGGTGCTGAAGTCGCTGATGACACGTCCTGCAGGGGAAATGACAATGCAAGACAAAATGCGGTTCTCGTACGGGTCCTCTCGGTTTGGGGTGTATATGCTCGACTTCGCTTCGCCGCTCGCTTCGTCGTTTGCTTTGCTCGATTGATCGTACGTTTGCCTGAGTGTAGACTTTCGACTGTTGGATCGCCGCGTTGTGTGAGGACGAGGATCATTGTCCGAGGACTTGCGTTTTCGGCTGGAGCCGCTGCTTTCTGAGCCTTGCAGGCTATTATGCCCAGTTGATCGGTCGCGGGCTGTCGCTCGAAAGGCATGCCGTGTGCTGCTGGAGAAGTCCATGCCCGCTCGCAGCGCAGCAATGCTGGTAATCTCGCGATGCCCTACTAGTGTAGCAACGCCTTCCACGTCCTTCTCCTGCGCCAGCTTCAGATGCTTCACTTCGGACGATTGCCGCTTATCGGAACGCCAAGAAAACTTAGCCACGCCCTGTTTCGTCAAGAAGCACGTTGTTCCCCTGCACACCACGGCCCGTTGCCTGACAAGCAGCCCCTTCAATTCCACACGTTTGTCATCGCCGTTACCATCTTCCACTGTAATGTAGCGATGGCTTTTCTTCCACTCGATAGAAAGATCCAAACCCATTGCATCGTCGGCCATGGTCGCATATGCAACAAGAGCACGTGCTAACTTCGCCGGTTCGCGATGAATGTCGAACTCCCCTGAGCTATAGGCGCCAGAGCGATCGTAAATCCACAGCTCCATTGTCGTCGCCTTGATGGTGAACGCGTGCACAAACCGGCGCATTGGTTGGTCGGCAAAGATGCTTCGAACATGTCGCGTGAGTTGCAACATGCATGCTTTGAAGTCGGCGGTTGCAAAGGACCGCTTGTGCTCTCCGGCAACCAGGACGTGTTTATATTCAAACCGGCCCTTCGTTCGTTTCGGCTTCTGGAAGAAGATATCCATCTGGCCCCTGCGCTCCTTGAACTCGGTCGCGCTTTTGTTGGCATACAGAGCATATTGCGCCCCGGCCAAGGCTTTCTCCTCCAGCCCCTGCAGCCATTTCCATACAGCTGCTTCCCAAGGGTCAGCCGGAAAGTCGTTCCATCTCGTTCCGTCGTGATTTGCGAGGATCAACTTCAGCATTTTTGCCTGAGTCTTGGTCCAGTTTGCTGAATCGAAGTGCTTCTCGAAAAACCCGGGCACTCCCCTGTGGGTGCAGTCTTTTATTTCGTAGAATAGCTCACGTTCGACGATGTCGCGCGTTTCACTGTCCTCGAGCCTGCTGGAGCTTGTTTTGACTGGCGTCCCATGGCCTGTCGGAATGATACTCGATGGCGGAGGTGTTGACGGGTTGACAGTGTCAATGAGGTCGATAACCGCGGCCCAAACGTCGGTGTCGGGGGAGTCCGTGGCGACGGCGTTGATAAGCGGGCGGAAAAGATCGAACCTGAGTGAACCTCCTCGAACATTTTGCTGTATGGGGAAAAGCTTCACTGCCACATTACTACTCCTGTCGCGAGAGGGAAGGTTATATGCAGCAGGAGTAGCGACTAAAAGACCCAAGAGGAGGGCGATGTCAGTGCGCCAGGTTTCGTTGGATTCTTTCAAATGGCCCAGCTTTGCTGTAAAACGGGAGATTGAGTCATCAAGCGCATGCTTCGCGATGATTTCGAGCTGCTCCTCGGACAGTGTCATTTCGACGCGCGTGGTGGTGTTCGCGGTCGCGTAGGATTTTGGCGAATAGAATGTAAACAGAAGAGGTCACGTGTACTGGGGCGGGTCCCACTCGCGGATCAGTATTGCGACGGCGGATAGCGAGAGGAACAAGTCGAGGAAGCTGAGGTTGAGGGGATTGACGAATTTATAACTCAGTGCATTTGTGGCAGGGGTTAAGGGTCACGGGAGCGAGCTTCAATCACATGTTGTGACCCCTATCTAGCAGAGCCCCATTGGATACTGGCAGGCCAGCCCGGCTGTTCGTTTGGGACCCCTTCATCAAACGCAGCAGCTGCGGATAATAGCAGCGGCTTCGCATCGAAATTGGGTTCCCAACGTCTCGGCAGCTGTTTCGTCTTGACGTTGAAGTACCGTGCTAAGGTCGGGACCGCCATAGGCTTATGGCCCAGAGCCCAAAGATGACCTCCGCCAACTGTGTGTACAGATTATCGGGTTGTCCATTACTGTAATATGAAGCTGAAACGACCACAATGCTCTGCATCTTCCATTCTGGCGTAAGCAGTGGCGGTTGCAGGGTATTTTTATCTTTAAATTGAGTTCCGAATCTACCTAAAATCACTTAATTCCGCTGACACGGTCAATTTCTTTCGACAAACCCGACATTTCTATTCAAGTTAGACACCTTGTTGGGCATTTGAGTTAACTCAAACGCCGACTCATGAGTAACTCCGCAAGTCGCAACTCAAACTGGCGTGCAATTCCACATCAGCCACCAGCCATCCATCAGCCATCAGCTATCCATCCATTGAGGACCCATCAGCCCATCAGCCCATCAGCCCATCAGCCCATCAGCCCATCAGCCATCCCTTCACGCTCATCATCCCCTCAGCCCACTAGTCCAGTGACAGCCTCCCAACAGCATGTCAGTGGCGTTGGGATCCAGCAGTTTGTTTCAGTGCCATCTTCGCTCCACAGTGATCTTAGCATCGTCGATATCGCAGAAAGCATTGGTCGATGCGCGTAGCCGAGATACGTATAGCCGAGATGCATGTGGCCAGGATGCATGTGGCCAGGATGTAAGTGGCCAAGATGCATGGGTTGAAGTTGTTTGCCGTCTCAAGACTGCTGCTTGCCTGTGCCGTCACAAAGTCCACAGTCAAGCCCCCCCTTCTTCCCTGAACCATTACAGTTCTTGCAGTCTTCCATGCCTTTGTGGCGGTCGGAGCAATAGGAAATTTGTTGAAAACAGCGGCGCGCTTAATATTTGATGGTCGTTTGGCTGGAAAGTTATAATGCTCGACTGGCATCCCATCGTATTATATGATTTTAGGTCGGGCAGTGGAGAAGCTGCCCAATCTTTTGCCACCCCATTGAATCACGTGGTGGTGAGATGGTAGTTCTGTTCCCCGCTTCTATCGACAAACACAACCGGTACGATCTGTCAATTCATCAGTGTAACCGTCCTACTACACCAGCATGGAAAGGAACGGACAGGCAGCGATGACATTTATGGTGAGCACTTTGTTTTGATTGTTGGATTGAACGTTCTGACTTGGCTTCAGTTTCAATTAGAGGAGCTGCAGTCCCGCTTCAGAGAAGTACAGCATTCTCTCGATCAACTCCATGCTGACTTCCGATCATTGCTCCACGACGTATATGCCACGCCTTCTCACAACGGTTTCTCAGCAATACCAGATGCCACTCACCAAACTACTCCAAACAAGCCATGCTCTGAAGAATGTCCGCATGTTGAATGTGCCGGCATCACAAGAACCCGGTTCAATGAGCGCAAGAACCTCATTCGACACTATACATCTCGTACATATCTCCAGAATCCAGTTCCCACCATTCAAGGCAGCCTTTAATAACATACAATAGATATCAAATTGGACAATGAAGTGTGTATCTACTGCCAAGCAGCGACAAAAGATGGCAACAGATACATTGCACATCTCAATGGCTGTAAGTCAAAAGCTACCGCCAGCGCATCTGCCGAAGCGGTTTCCAACGCAACGCGACGCCGGAAAGAACTATTGCGAGAGGCAGGTGACGCTATTGCGGAGTCCTTGCCCCGGGTCAAAGGCAGTAAGAGGAAACGATATTACGATCGCAATCAGCTTGCAGCCACGCCTCAACGACGAGAAGACGCGATTGTGACTCTACCACCAACTCAAGTAAATGGTCAGACTTGGAACTCAGGGCCTCGCGAACCGTGTTCAAGACATGCAGCGGGTCACACGAGTGAGGAACCAGGCATCCGACCAGGCTCGCACCTTGGCACGGGCTCATTGCTTTCGCATTCGGATGCACAGTACACGATTGGCAATTCTGCCCAAAATGATCCCATACGCCCTGCCTTCACTGGATATCCGATAGACCTCGATGAGGATTTCGAAGTTTTGGCATCATATTTTTTACAAGACGGGGGTCTGCAGGCAAATTTAGACCTGCAGCCACCAACAGCAGCTTTACCCCGGCAATTTACACTGGCGTCTCCAAGAGCAGCGTATGCCAACCAACAGACGTTTGACGCCACCTTTGCAAGCGAATTATGAGTGAAAGGTCTTCTCAGCCATATATGTTTATTTTCCAGCATGCAGAGCGCTATCTGTTGCAGTAGAAATACTATTCGGGTCGAAAAACCTCACGTTCATAGACATGTTCTCATCCGTCATTTGTGATACTGCATCTGACAGAGTGACAGGCAAAGGCATCTTTAGCCAGTGCTCACTCTCTTCCGGCGTCATGATTCCGAACATCACAAATGTGCCAGCCTCGATCTTCCACCAGGTACGTGCATCTAAAATGGCTCTGCCAGAGAATTAGAATTGAAAGAAGATAGCTCAGAAAAGAGACCTACAATCCGCCGTGGTCCATCGTTACCTCCGTCGGCGCGAGACCGCGAATTACGGGCGACTCTTCAGCCAGGTTTGGTAGCATAAACAGCCCGTTACCCGCTGGTACTGCGCCGAGGTTTTGAAGGTGTGTTTGAGGGTAGAACCGCATTCGTGAACGGCTAGACCAAACAAATATCAACAAAATGCGCAGCTCCCGTGTTCTAGGTAGGACACAATGTGTATTCTTCGTTTTTCCAAATTTTCTGTAAAATCCAAGCGTTGATTGTCTGAAGAAAGATCTCGTAGTATCTTTCACAAGCTCCAGTAGTTAATACACATATTCATTCTGTTGATTTGGCCGGCTCACCTTGTTACCGAACACAGCCGCATTGCACAATTCCATGCCCGGAACAGTTTGTATGTGAAATCCAGAGTTGACAAGCTCATCCAACGTTTTACCGATAGTTTCGTCTTCTATTGTCCAAAAACCGTCGTTTATCACTGCATTTCGCAGGTCATCAGTGCCTGCTTCCATTTGTAACTGTTCGTGTTGCCCGCTTTGCGCTGAGCGAGCGAATTATTCGTCGATGCACAGGATTTTGGTATGACGATAGGAGGGGCAGTTGGATGGTCCTACGTCGCGAAGCTACGGATAAACTATCCTCCGACTTCTGGGCCGGGCAAACCCGAAGCTACAACAGGCTGATGAACGGCTGACAGCTGACGGTTTTTAGCTCCAGCACAACAAGCACCCATGCTAATAGATCGCATGCATAAGACTTGATAAATCGCATATTATACACGACCAATATGTTTCATCAGCTGCGACTATGGTGCCATGCAGAATGCTAGGCTGATTTCAGCGGCGTCGCTGTCAGTGAAGGGTGATGCATCCAAATGTACTTTCTTTTGTCCTGCCAAACACGTATGGAGTGTTCAGCTTTGCACGGAATTGATCCAGGCAATAGATGCGACTTGCTTTTTGGAGATTGATATTCGCTGTATGCAGGTCTCTTGATTATTGCCACACAGTACCAACAAGCAGGCGAGAAGGGATCGCCAGTACCGGTGATTAGCGCTGCTTGAACCGTTGAAGGATGCAAGTCGACTCAGGGCAACGTGCAGTTTGCAGCAGTTCCTCTGAACATATATCTATATCCCACTTCCCCGAATATCTAGCTTTCTCCTTCAGTTCATCAAATAATTATTGCACTCTTTAGTCTCGTGTAAGCAGACACCCAATCTTTGCGGTACTTCCAACGTCTAGCCTTATTTGTAACAAATATCATTCGAAGCACCATGGCATCCAACGGCTATGGCGCTTTGTACTCGCAAGTTTCCTTCTTGGATACTATCTTCCCTGGACTGGGCGTTGCATTGAGCTACATCCATCCCCTCACCTCCGGAAAATCCCATCTCGGCGCCCGGGTACTCTGCTTGTATGGCCTGGTCACTTTCTTGATGAGGTTTGCGCATGGCCGTGTTGCTAGGGTCGTGGAGAAATATTTCAGTTGGTCTACTATGTTGATGTCACAGGAGCTACCTAAACTCTAACCGTTCTCAGCGTTTTCTATGGAGGTCCTCTATACCGATGATTCGTACGACGCCCTGAGAAACTGGGTGCAATCTCAGCCGTTCGCCACAGAAACTCGATCCACGATTGTGACTCTCGGAAAGCGTGCCGAGCCGGGGAACGGAGCGACAAAGAACACATTGCAGTACAGTCCAAAGAACTTACGCAAGTCTTTCTGGTACAAAAGCAAGCTTCTTTACCTGCGCGCTGTCCCAGAAGAAGGGTACTTGCATCGTGAACGGTTTCTGCTCTCTTGCATGGGTACGTCAAACGGAATCCTGAAAGATTTTCTTCACGATTGCCAGGTCACGCTGGAAAAAGAATCGGAAAGCAAGACCGCAATCTACATGAACAGCGATGACCGCTGGAATCTCGCTACGCGGCGGGGTCAAAAGCGGATAGATACTGTCATCCTTCCCGAGGACGTGAAAAAGGACTTCTTTGACGACATTGCGGAGTACCTTGTACGCCGAGCACGACCAGCTCTACCACCGTGGCTACTTGCTCTATGGCGCGCCCGGAACTGGCAAAACAAGTCTCAGCTTGGCGGCTGCTGGACAGTTTGGTCTAGATGTCTACGCGATGAACCTGTCCAAAGTCAACGATGCGACACTGAGCGACCTGATGCGCAGACTGCCAACACGATGCATCCTCCTCCTAGAGGACATCGATGCAATCGAAAGCGCAAAGAGTCGTGAAAACAGCGATGCTGGGTCGAGCACAAGCAGCAGCGTGACACTCTCTGGTCTTCTCAACGCGATTGATGGCGCAGGTTCCGTGGAGGGAAGAGCTTTGATCATGACAACTAACCATGTTGATCGCCTCGACCCGGCTGTCATTCGACCAGGACGTGTGGACAAGATGGTTGAGTTCGGGTTAGCAAGTCGAGAGATGTTGCTGGGGCTGTTTCGATACGTCTATCTGCCCTTGTCTAGCAAGACCGAGAGTGTAGGAGACAAGAGCGAAGGAGCCGTCAACACCCAAGACGCTCAGGATACCCAGAAGCATATCCAGGAGCTGGCAGCGATGTTCGCTGATCGTGTGCCTGCGATGAAATATAGCCCGGCTCAGATCTTGTCATTTCTGATTGCGCACAGGCATTCGCCTCGAGACGCAGTGGAAAATGTCATCTCCTGGGTTGAAAAGGAAGGGGAAGGTTTCATTCCTCTGAGGCGCCAGACTTCTACGATGAACACGAAGAGGGAGGAGGCAGTAGACGTGTTCATTAGCATGGATGATATGCAGTCGTGGTCAACAGTGTGTTAGTTTGCCAACTGCCAGCTGCCGGTCCTTATCCATTTTGTTAGTCCAGTCCGTATAGAGTATCTATCGAGCGACAAATATATCAAATTCCTTGAAGGCGGTTGCACAAAACACGAGTGGACGGTTTCTTGTACCGCGCGCTGAGTTTAGCGCAGCCGGTTCTGCGCAGCATCCCGTTCTACCCGATCATAGGACTTTGAATTGCGGCCCGCATTATGCATTACTTCGCCCCTATAAACCACCCTGCCAAACGGTCCAAGCCCGCAGAGAGGGACACACCGTTCGGAGCACACACTTTTCTGCTCACGCCCATAAGCCCGCTGTAGCTCTCTTCACCAGAGACGAACCGGCCCCGCTCACCCCAGCAAGGCAGCTCTCTTGCGCGGACGGGAAAATACCAACGAGAACAGAGCTACAACAGCAATGCCTTCTAGAAAATGGATGGAGTAACGCAAGAGAGCAGACTCCTCCGGCTCTCGAGCCGCTATCGCGCCGTTCAACAGCTTAATCACAGCCGGCTGGTTCTCCAACCCATCGAGTCCACGCCGCACGCGGTCATCTCCGCCTTTGGCCAAGTCAACAGGGCTAAAGCCACGATCATCTTTCATCGTTGGGTCAGCCCCTGCGGCCAGCAATCGTCGCACAACCTCTACCTTCCACATCTGCGCCGCCAACGACAGCGGTGTCTTCCATTCGCTGTTTGTCGAGTTCCGGTCTACCCTTGCGTGCGCTAGTAGTAGCTCAACCACGTCAACATGGCCGTTCTTCGCTGCTGACGCCAACGGTGTATCCCCAGTCCAATCCCTGTGGTCAGCATCGACACCCTCGTGCGATAGCAGCGCTTGTACAGCCGCCACATGCCCTCGCGTCGATGCCCATGTCAACGGCGTCCGACTGAGGCCATCTTGATGGTTGGGATTGACATCGGGATCTGCAAGCAACAGCCTCACCACCGATTCGTGCCCGTTACGCGATGCTGCTGACAACGCTGTCAGGCCACCTAGGCGCGTTGCCTGGCGATCGAATTTCTTCAACGTGCTCAATCTGGAGGCCAGATCATCCGCAGGTTCGGCATTTCGTACGCCGACCCTGAGCAGCAGTTGGACAACGGCATGACGTCCTGCTCCAGCCGCGCATAGCAGTGCCGTATTGTCAGAATAGTCCTCGTGGCCTGTATCGATGCCCGCTAGAAGCAAGTCTATAACCGATTTCACATGTCCCAGAGCGGCCGCCGTGATCAGAAGCGTCCGACCATGCTTATCATATCGGTGGTAGTCGTAGATCAAGAGATTAAGGAAACGACGGCATACTCGCAAGAAGTGGCTGCGATCTTTGTTATTCAAGCAGTCTACGATCTGCAGGAGAATTTCATCCGCAAAATCGGTGAGGCACCGTCGTTCAGATGCATGGGCTGTCGACATTTCCGCGCAGCTGGGAGAATGGTGCTGGTGCGGGGTTCACGAGGCTAGGCGTTAAGGAAAAGGAAAAGGCTGCTTTGGTTGATGGCGTTCAGCTGGCGCAATCGGAAGCATGCAAGCATGGAGCCTATGTTGAATAGGATAGAAGGACACGTATTCTACAGGCCGATCGCCTCCGCCCGTGGTTTCGTCATCTATCCAACGCTCCGAACGATTGACTTCCGCTACTTGACCACCCGTGAAAAGATCATGTAGAGGTGGTGTCGGTGGTCTCGTCCTCTTCATGCCTGGTATTCTCGCCCTCTTCATGCTGACTCGCTCGCTCGTCTTCGGGTGTAGTCTGCCGAACTAGCGCAACACGACAACTGCCATAGCAAACAAATTTAAGTCCCGCTTCCCAAGGAACAATTACTCTGTAGCCTCTGAAATCTCGCCCAACTCTTCCCATATAGTCATCGGCTTCGTTATGTATCCACAGCACCCCGGACGTGTTGTATAAGCGGACACCGATAAATGCCAGTGCGGCTATGGACCTCAAACCGTACGACACATCCTGCTCGAATGCAGAAATTGGACAGAATAACGACAGAAAATGTGGGCAGGCAAACACCCATGCGTTGACATCAAGCGCATTCTCTGTAGCTCGTCAATGGCAGCGCAGGCAGCAAAAACTTGATCAAAAAGTACGAATCCGTACCTGGTCATAGCGTATAGTGGTTTATATGCCAATTCGTAAGGCGGCTGGGACAGTCTATGAATAAATAATAATAATAACTAAAGACTCAGATAAGTACCAGCAACGAATTTTGACGCCCAGCTTACTATACTGGCAACTAACAGGCAGACTCAAGATAAGTACTAGCAACCCACCCGTAGCCCACTGTAGGTACCAGCAACGAAATTTAACGCCCAACTCTTCATACTGGCAACTGGCTGCAACAAGTTACTGGCGCCCGCCACATCCTAGTAGCTCATTAGCGTAAGTTGCCAGCGCCTAGCTAGTACCAGCAGCCTGCACTTGAACACTGCTAGCGCCTACCTGGTACCAGTACTTTAGCGGTCAGGGTACCAGCAACAGGCTCACCCGCCCATACCTTGCCAAGTACCAGCAACAGCCACCGCAATATTCGCAGCTCGTACTTGTTACCAGCAACCTAGCTGCAGAAGCGGATTTTTATTTTTTCCAAATATGTCTACTACATACCAGCAACAATCTCGCGGTCTATGTGCAGCTAGGCGCCGAGGGAGGAAGACAAGCATGATTCCGCGACAAGTCGCGAACTGAAGTGAGGATGCCCCTGCAATGTCAAGAGGTAGAATCAGTCTCCGCAAGGGTCGGGCTGGGGATATCCAAGGGGTCGCTAGCCGTGAGGGAGTCCGAGGCGCGGGGTAAGTCGATCATCCTTACCAGTGGGCTGAGCTAGAGGTTCTAGCCAATCCCGCAATCAAAGGCATTATTAACCCACCTGGAACACGCTAAGCGTAGATGAGTGATATTGGTCATACAGAAGTTGAGGAGGGCCAGGAGAGGCCCGACTAGTTCAAAGAGACAGAAGAGATAGAATAGCTGTAAGCAAGGGGCGACCATAGATCCCGTCGCTTGACAGGGATGAGTCTCTCCTGCAGGAACAAGCTTGGCACCAGGCTTTCTATCCATACGCGGATGGAATAAGTGATGGAGTATGGAATTTTCCATACTCCATACTCCATATTCCATACGAGCTGCCCGTATTACATACGTATGGAATAAAGTCGGAAAATTGTTAACCCTACTGAACCAATGCAAGGGGGGGAGATTACCAGGAACTTCGTCAGGTTTCCGGTTCGAGAACAAGCATGAACACGGCACGTCGTGATGCGGTCAACGCGGCATGTCCTAGCAGTCCTCCCGTATGTCGTGGGGTTACACTAGCCATGTGGGGTCGCCATCGTCCACTATTGAGACCTTCCCATCCTCAAATTCTGTTCCACTGAACCCCTCTGATTCCAGCGTCCGTAAGACTCGAAAACGACAGGCAACCGCCAACGCTTGGGCGCACGCACGCGAGCCGCAGGACGCGGAGCCAGCGCGCTGTCCCCGGAAGAACGAGAAGATCTATTACTGTATGCATTGCCGGGACCCCACCTATT
>MSJG02000426.1:0-11160 GCA_001931865.2 Beauveria sp. IMV 00265
TCGACTTGATGCTGATATGATTGGAATGTGCCAAGTGCTGCGGTCGTGGTTACGAGCTGGGGTGATTGATGATCTGGATGTATTGCTTGTTCCTGTTGACCAGTGCAACGGTGAAGTTGAAGGAGAGTTAATGGATCTGGATGAAGAGGATGAATGATATGGTGAACCTGTACATAAATCAACGTCAATTTAAATCCACTCAACTCAATTTCGAGCTCAGTTGATCAACGACACTGAGGCTCGCAGTTGACTAGGTCAACTCAACGCCACTGAGCTATTCAGTGGATTGAATTGAGTGGTTTGCATCCTTGACCACACTCGGCCAAACTACCACAGGGGCGCGCCGAGAAGCAATTCGACGCTACGTTCGCCAGCGCGCCCTCTCGCACAACGCATAGCACAGCCACTCAAGACGCCACGTCCCCGTCGCGACAGGATCGTGCCTCGGGCAGTGTGAGCACTTCTCTGCCGCCATGGACAGCGGCGATGGCGATCTTATCCAGCTTGGGTCCCTTTTCCCGTTAAACTATGTATTCGTGTCCCAGCATCTGCAAGCGGCGGCGGCCATCACGTCGCAGACCGGTAGGCAACATTGTTTGATAATCGGCCGTACGAGATTAGACCTATGGTGACGGAAGAAAGCATTTAGGGATGCAAGTTACGGCGTTCGGTAAACTTCATTACTCGCCAGGTTTCTTAAATGTGCAAAGTCACACGCATCAATATCTCTACTACGAGCGGCTGTGTGTGGGTACATGCCACTATACATTTTGTGGCGTGTTGCTTTTCCGTGCAGGATGAAGCCCGAGTCCAACCAGGGTCTAACACGATAGGAGAACGCGAATTACGACCGTTAGGATCTGTACAGTAGCGGTAGAGTTATCCCAGGTAGAAGTGGCCGGCGCAGAAGTGATTATCCATTCACCATTAAAGACCCGAACGTGCTACATAGTCGCAGAACCTCACCAACGGCACCTTAGAGAACCCCCAGCCCTCAGTCCCGCTTTCAGATATTCATGGTGTAACTCCAGTATTCACTGCCCAGCAGCAATATGCGATTCTGGCTCCGAAACGCAAGGGTGATCATTGTGTGTGCCTCAGTATCACAATTCTTTGGTATCGGTGGTCAGGCGCATTACCGCGTTGTGTCCGAAGAACTAGTTGACACCCACTGTAAGTGAAAGCTTCGTCGTCGGGATCTCTGGCCAGACCGTGTTTCCAACCTCTCTCGCTGCCGTTGAGACTTCCAAGAGCACCGCGCCATAGACGCTCAGTATTCTGCGCATCGCTTTGTGAAGGCCACTTTTATGATCCGCCCTGACCTGCAACTGCACGGTTGTTTCCTCCGCAATAGAAATTGCGATTCCTACCTGGGCGTTTGCCAGCTTCCACCGACGAAAGGTTATGGAAAATCCGCCGATACGATGAATTGTATATACAGGTTTGTGCCCGTTGGAAGGATGTACATGTCTTTTTGGCTTTGCCGTGGTTGCTCTCCCTCCGCGTCGCCATTTGTGTTTCGGGACCAAGGCCGCATGTTATCAATAAGGCAAACACTGAAGTTACAGTACAAATATTGAAAAGATGACTGAGCTCTCGACTTCCTCTAAAGCGCCGTTACTAAAGAGGTTCTGCTAATATATAGCACGTTCGCTTCTTTGTTGGTAGGCGGAAAATGCGGAAAATCACTCCTCCGCCGACCACTTCTACTTGGGAGCACTCTACCACCGGCTTCAAGTCAAAGGGATGTGGGGGTTGGGCTGCATCGTGCATGTAAAAGCAGGTCGCCACAAAGAGTATAGTGGTAGGCCTCCCCCCACAGCCGCTGGTGGCTTAAGTCTTGATGCACTTGTCCAGCCGCCTGCCCTTCTCTCGATACCACAATCATGACACACGTGGTAAAGCACCGGCTTGGCCGTTTATAATGCTTCGTCTATAATGTGTAAGCTCGTGCGCCAACTTACGAAAGTCCGATGAGTATCGAAGTTTTACTGATTTCTGGGACATGTTCCCTCAAGGCTCCCCTCCATAGCCATGGATCAAGTCGATCATACACAATAACTCCTGAAACACGCATATGCGTGTCTGGCCAGGGTTGGCGAAAGATAGCGCGTTATTTACTCGGTAGTCCGACTCTGGAAGCAGGGCCACTGGCACACTCTCGAGCAATTTCCGTCACCGAAACCACACTGCCCATTTCTTTACCCAGATACCATGAGTTATTTGCGACCTGTGAGGCGTGAGTGTCCAAGTAGGGTACTGTCGTCAAATCCGCCATGTCAATAGACCATGGAATTGGTAGCGGCCCGGTTGACAAGTTTCTGCCACAAACCGAGCCCACGATATCACATTGATAACGAGCGCCCAAGAATTGCAGTCACTATGCTGCAGTTTCTGGCTGCAATTCTGTGTTTCAGCTCATGCAGTGATGTGTGATGGACTACGTGACGCCAATCAGGCTCGCCCAGTAGCCGCCATGACGGAGGGGCACGTTGGCAAGTATTGCTGGTAGCGATCAAAGAAGTACCGACTTCGAATGATGTTCCATAAGAGTGTCATGAAACAAAACAATAGTGCCTAAGACTATCCCCAGTAGACGAAATGTTCCCGATCTTTCAGACTTAGACGATGCCGAGAACGCGTACTGCGATATTTGGCACTTTCGGCGGTTATGTCTACAGTGTATGTTTGATCGACACACACGGTAGCAGTTACCAGCTACCGTTTCTTCGTGACAATGGCCCGTATTCTAATTATAGATACTCGCCATGACTCTGAGGTTTTCTCGGATCCCCAGGTGTGATAATTGTACACGGTAGGCAAGTTATAAGCATTTATATTACGTATAAATTCAGGCTCGCTAAGACTATCTTAGCCATATACTTACGCCTATCCTCTGACAAAACCGCCGACAGCAACCAGGAGGACTTTGAACAAGGCAGCTGATGGCCTGGGCGCTAGTCTGTAAATTGTGTATTTTCATCAATAGACTGACTAGTAGAGTAGTGTAAACCCCGTTTGCTCCAATTTTCCCACATCAAGAGGCAGATGCTGGTCCTGTAGCCAAAATAGTTGGGGTATCAGAGCCTCCATGTTGCTCTCTGCTTCTCTAGCATCATCTTCGATAGAGGTTTCATTTCCATACCACTCGCCAGTAATGGTTTCCGCCCCATTAGTCGTTGTCGAACGGCCCGAGCTACTGTCACCCAGTTGTTCTGGATCGTCATAGCCATACATCGGTAGCATGCCATTATCTGAACGCACGTCTAATCCCCATCTATACGCCAGGCGGCGTAGATAACACAGAGCTTGCTTGGCGAAAGGGTGATGTGGCGCGATTTCTGCAAAGTTTTCAATGTTTTGTTTGAGAGCTTCGCGCGCTCGATGGTCGGCTATCGGCGGTGCGCTAAGGGCACTTCCACTAAGGTCAACTCGAAGACGCGCCGCGGCGATGGCTACGTAGGTGGTGACTGCTATAAACATGATGTACGGAAGGAATGAGGCGGTTTTTCGAAGAGTATAGAGCTTTGCATAGGACACGACGAGGTTTTGAATTGCGTCGGCACACTGTGAACAAACCTGCCAGGGCAATATTTCGGATCCGATGACGCGTAGTTTTATGAAGCGACGAAAGAGCAAGAGGACTGCGAAGTGATAGTATAGACTAATATGTGTTTAGGAAAAATCTACCACGACTCGGGATTATTGTATACATACTGCGTGAATAGGACCGCAGGCGTCGAGATGTAGCCTAGTCTTAAAGACTTCGGTAGCTGATCGTACCAATCTAGATATTGATGATAATTTTGTAACAGCCTTGTAGCCGTCAAAGCTTCTTCAGGGCAGTACAGAAGGTATAGAGACTGATGAACAAGTTCGATGAGATCGCCGAAGCATTGGTATACGGATCGAACGTTTGATAGCTGATCAAACGGCAGCAAATGCGCACCTGTTATCTGTCAGTGTCTGGCTACACAACAGTTGACTGTCTGCATGCATCCACTTACTGCCGCCCACATATGGTGTCCAGAACGTTGTCTCGACGTCGGTAACATTTGCTGGCTTCGGGGGCAGCTTTATATGCCTTGTACACTGTGGCACAGTACCAGTCATCAAGGACCACGTCCTGAGTGCGAGCTATCAGTGGCTGTTGGCGAATGCTTTTTATCAACTGAGCCCCAACTTACTGATGGAGCGTAAATGCTCCCCAAAACGTCTTCAACAGCACAGCACGATCATCCCCATTCCTCTCGGAGGCGATGATATGCAGACCCATTTCAATGGCTAGCCTCATCCCCAGCTTTGCGTAGTGCTGGCTCTGTATGCCTCGGCCACAGCGAGCTTCTCGTGTCGACATTATGACGAGCGCCTGAATCGTGGGCAAGAAATGATGGCTGGTCGCAGACGAGAAGAGACGCTGCGACTCGGCGAAAAAGGCATCACCGTGCAAGTTGGGCCGCTCCGACAGGTGGCAGCCGAGTGAAAGTAGTGCGTTGACCAGCATTGGCGAGCAGTATCGATGTCGCCTATCGCTAAAGTCTTGGAGGAAATGTTTTTTGCTGATGGGAGCAAATCTGGGATATTCCAAGGAAAAATATAGCGCTAGCAGGTGATGAGTGAGCACGACATCGTCGGTTATGCAGGACCAGTTTTGTAGGCAGGGTACTGCTCCAAGTTCGTTAAGAGGCGACTCGTGAAATCCTTGTGAGAGTGAAGTGCCAGGATGTTGATGCGTTATGCCTGGAGACAGACGAGGGTCCGATACTGTTTCATGCGTAGATGCGATAAAATTACCCGCCATCAAGTCTTTCGGCCGGTGGTCATCTTTGGCTCCCGGGGTCGGGTTAGAGCAGCCAGGTGCATCGCTCTGGCGCGCTAAGCCGTCTCTGATCAGAGCGAGGATCTTATCTGCACTAGGCTCGTTCTTCGTACTGTTGATAATCTGAATAACTTCGGAAGAGGGAAGCCGCCCAAGCATGTGAACTATTTTAACAACAGTCTCTCTCGCATCCTTGGACACGCACAGCTCATCGCAATACGCACAGCTGACCCCCCTTTTCGCACAGTTGGAGCAGATGGGGCGCCGGCCTTCGCACTAATCCAAACATTAGGAAGCTAAACATGCAAAAAGAAGCGCCTCAAATACCTTGATTCTCTTAAGACGGCACTCTTGGCAAGCAACCGAGACTTTACGGCGCTTTGTAGCAGTACGATACAGTGGCGCAGGCCTCTGGAGACTGCCATCTCTGGGTGGTAGTGCTCGGTAGTTGCGCACCATGGTATTGTCGATTTGACGTGTACCAGTGGTGCTATTCTGCTCCACTGGTTCGTGATTTAGGGTGTTGGAAGCAAAAGGTTACGATATGTATCGTGACAGGGAATTCTGGTGTTATTGGTGATGGTTGATTGAGGCTATCGAGAGGTGCCAGAGGGCACCTGAGAGAGTACTGTACAAAGAGTGGGCCATAAGTGATTCTGGGCCAATCAAAGGCCTGCATTCGAGGCATGCAGCAGAGATTGCATCATAGGGTTTATTGTGAGCACATAAGTCCCCTGTTGTGTGCGAGAGGTCAATCAAAATAAGCAATAAGCCGTGACCAAGCCAGTTAGACGTTGTATGAATAAAGTTTAGCTGGGCTAGTTCTTGGGGTCTAGGCTGGCAAAGGGCTTCCAGGCGGAACACCCGGAGTACAGCGCAGACCATTTGTGCTGGCCTCTAAGAAAACAAGTTAATTACACGCTAGGAGATTGAGTAGCTCTTTGTAACTGGTCAAAAATCAGTAGATGGGTCAAGGGTTTGCAAGCGCTCGCGACTAGTCATTATACGGTTATTTGCCCATCAAAGTTGACACGTCTATGTAAAATGTCACGGCCTGGTGAAACCAAGAGTTAATGCTACTATGTACTGTTTATGATGTCTTACAATAGATTTACTAGCGGCATGTGGTCTAGTTAGTACCTGCCCACAGTGGGTGACACCATCAATGTGGGTAATGCTGCCGCTTGAGTTCCCTCTCGTGTGCGCTACCACTATGGGCTGCTCCCCTGTGATCATATTTGAAGTTTGATGCGTAGTCGCGCGCGTCTAGGCCAGCAGATTTTGAAATCATGAGTAAGTGAAAAATTAATAGCTATACCTCTGAAGGTTATCGGCAATGTCTGGACGTGTTGACTCTGCCAATAGTGGACATGACAAACCTTACGGCACAATAATGCCCGTATTTTGCCCCGCCAGCATCACCAACCAGCCGCGTCAGCGGCCCAGCGTCGAAGTCCGCCGTTGCAGAAATGTGGTGGTAGATCTCCGCATCTACGTGCCCGCTTCCGCCGCGGCTCAATCTATCCGAAGTTCTGACAGCCGTGGAAGACAACCAGGAGCGTTCAATCTTCGTTCGAGTCCGCCATTGCAGACATGCCGAGGCGGATCTCCACATCTACAACGCTCGCTTCCGCTGCGAGTTCATCTATCCGAGTTCTAACAAAGCCAAATTACTATGAAGGAGGATCAGGTTAATTTTTCGTTTGAATCATGA
The DNA here is from genome assembly GCA_001931865.2 of Beauveria sp. IMV 00265. Classification (NCBI taxonomy): domain Eukaryota; kingdom Fungi; phylum Ascomycota; class Sordariomycetes; order Hypocreales; family Cordycipitaceae; genus Beauveria; species Beauveria sp. IMV 00265. Next base: position 6,534 of record MSJG02000426.1, read on the forward strand.
CCAACCCACTTGCTTAGGAATGCGGTAGTGCGGCCACCGTAAGCTAGTCGACTGGGAGACCCGTGACTGCACCGCCCGCTATAAACACTTCAAATGGCTGGCAATCAAAAACAGAAAAAGTAGTAAGAGAACACAAACCATTACCATGGCTCCCATTCGCACAGCTATTATCGGCCATTCAGGCAACGCCGTCTCTTCATGGGCCGGCAACGCCCATCTCCCTTACTTGCTATCGGATCGCGGCCGCTCTCAGAACCAAATTGTTGCCTTGCTTAGCAGCACCGTCGAGTCTGCCGAGAATTCCATCAAGAATATTTTCTTGGCCTCCCGACGAATGTATCATCGTCGTCTGCAAATCGGTTAAGCCGCGATCGCGCAGTCGGCACAAAGAGAGGGGCAGCTTGTTGTTGCTGCCACCTGGGCACGGAGCCGCTCCGACTCTGGCCAGCAGACGAGGTCGTAGGCGATGAGTTCTTGTGTGATCTGGCGTCGCCCGATGAGTCTTTTCTTTGGTCTGTCTTGGACGCCCACCCGATTCCAGCATCGCAGCCTCATCAGTCGTATTAGCTTCCTCTCTCGTGGAACCGCGTGCCTGGTTCGCCTGAGCATCGCGATCCACTTGGGCTGGCTGGGATCGCCGCCACCGCCGCCCTCCTGTTGAAAGACTACTACAGCCTGCTGCCTCTTCTTCTGTCCCGTCTTCCCCAGCGAATTGACCGTCTTGAACAAGCTGCTTCCGACAGCGGCCGCGGACTTGTTGAAAAGCATACGGCAACAGCGATGATCTCGCCCAAGACGCCGATGTTGATCTGGTCGTGCCAAGCATTCGTGCAGGCAAGCGGGCCTTTTTTCGAGTAGCCGCTCGCGCACGAGTTGTCACCAAACAAGACCAATTATTGGACAACTAGCTTGAAGGTGGGTTTGTCCGAAAGAGATGACTCCGTCGGTGTCGTGAACGAAACAGCCTCGGGATGCAGCTGATGCTTGTTCGTGGCCCATCAGTTAGGGGAAGCTCCGGTGAAGCTACAGCGGAATATGAAGATGTGACTTGGAGGGGAAACCAGATGGGATTGGAATCTCCAAGGATGTTTGCCGAGGCTAAATTACTTGAGGCTTGAAACAACGAGCGAGCAGACCGAGAGGAGAGCCAGCGCCGAGTCGCAAATACGTAGTGATTGCGTTGGACGCATTATCAGATTGGAACATATTCACGGCGGTTATTCGAGCATTATCATGTTTTGGGGTGGATGGATGAGAGTGGCAGGGAACAACAGGGAAGCTACTCGGTACTTTTGCTGGAGCAAGTTGCTAGGTGGTAGAAGCCAAGAAGCCAGCAGCCCGCTGAAAACTTGTACTGGTAGAGATGGAGGTACCAGATAGAGCAGCCCCGAGGTGAGGGGTGGAGTAAGGGCCACTAACAGGAGGTCCATCGTGCGCAATGGTTATTTCTCGCTGGGGTTTGTTTGTGAGGGACTGGCATTCGCTGGCTTCCCCCGTATTAGGCATGTGATTGTCACACCTCCGGGTATTTTGCTCCGGCTCGTGCGCTCCCCTCCCCAGTCGACGTTGAGCAAAACCACGACCAGAGCTTCGCCAGAGGCGAATGAATGAGTGTCGCACCAGCAGCCTTGGAAAGGAAACAGTGCAACTGTGGCTTTCTGTACAGTGTGCAAGAGCTTCAACGCAAGTGCGGACCACCGTTGTAGAAAACGGGCGAAACCTTCCGCTTTCCTTTTTGTGGTTGACTTTGCAGCCTGGTTTTCATTGCTTTCGAGAGTTAGGTACGAGAGCCTGCGTGAGAGCCTGGCACTCGAGCTTGCTCCATATCTCGAGTGTTCTGGAATCTAAAAATAACATTTCGAGTACTCTGAATCTCGAATGCTCTAAATTCTAAAAATATATCTAAAGCTCTCCAAATCTCGAGTGCTTGAAATCTGCGGTGCTATCTGATGGGATGTCCCTTTTCATACAGCCCGTGATGGGGACAGCCCCGCGAGGACAGCGCATACCGAGGCCATCATATTTTGTCATCTCCCTTCGTAGCTAGCGCACAGAGGATATTCGTAATGAGGAACAGCAGTCGTAATATTAATCATGGTCTCTTGTTTTTCTACGTTTGGTTGATCGCTCTCCACCCTAAGGTCTACTCTTCTCGGTCGGCCATTCCTGTTGCCTATCCGTGACACAGGCAGCGCAAACGCATTTGATCGACTCGTATTTTCTCGCAAACTCGCGCGATCATTATCTCTCTGGCTGGGTGTTAATATGCAGTGCGCAGTCTGTGTCATCCGCGGCACCTTTGTGCCTACATGCGGCCCTCGTAGCGTTCATCTTGGCAGCAAAAAGCAGCCGTGTTGAGCTTTGGAACACAACCCTCACTAGATGGTGGATCACTAGATGGTGGACTTCACTTGGATGGCGCCGCGGAGCCATGAACGGACACATCAGAGTCATCTCGATGATGGCCTCGCGGAGATGACATGGCTGCCCGGCGTCATTTTTGTCCCTCCGAATGCAGACTAATGCGTGTCAAGCCGCCACTGCTTCGCTGGTGGGGACGGGGGAATTCGTCTGGCATCCAGGCACGGAAGACTGCTGGCGCACCATGTGACTGCACAGGCCATTGTTAGCTTCTACATCTTCGAAGGGGAGGAGACGTCCAGGCCGTTCAGCCAGCGTCTAAATTGTTCTCTCTTAGGTGGGGTGGCTGTAAAAAGGCGGCATGACAAGCCAAGGGGACAGGAAACAACGGACGCCAGATTTGGCGCAGAAGATCCACGAACTACAGCAGCAAATAGCCACAATAGCGAACAAAAAATTGATGGGGTGGTTGTGTACAGGGTAGTCCACGGCTAGCGTCCGTAAACTAATTATAGCCAATTTTTTAGTCAGTAGCCTAATTTTGCTGAGCAGGCTCCCCGCGCCAGCCCCACGCGCCTAGATTGGACCTTTTTACATCGAAATTGGGGGACACTGAACTGGGGTGTAGTCCAGGTTTAGCGTCCGCAAACTGATTATAGCCAACTTTGGTCAGTGGCCTGATTATGCTGAGACAGGCGCACCCGCGCCTGCCCCACCGCCTGATTTGGATTTTAAGCTCGAAATTGGGTTCAACTCAAATGTGCCGCACAGAGTTACCAATAATGATAACGGCTACTTCCTGCTACGTGGATACAGTTAAGTTATCAGCAGTTCTGGCCATATTCGGCTTTGCCACGCTAAAAAGAGAACTTTTTTCTTTGTTATTTTTTTTAGAAAGTGTAAGATCCTGTTGCCCATGTTCGTTGCAGTAAATGCTTGTCGCGTCACAGCACGACGCGACGCGCCACTTTCACTCCCAATGTCTGCGTAAGCAATCTGTGTCGCGAGTCCCGGCGTGTTGAGTTGGCGTCGACGTGTCGGACACCCACTTCCCGTTGCATGCCTCAGGCTTCCGTGATGTCTGCCCCTGGCGTGGGCCTGCCTGGCCGGCTCGCAAGTACACACAACCCACTGTACGCACAAGAAAGCGAAACCTTGCCGGCAAAGAAATTGGTGGTGGCGTGCCCCTATTATGGAAGTGTCGAGCGAATCGTTTTGCTCTGCACGAGGCCACTGCCATGGCCGGTGTACGAGCAGGTACCAGTCAGGCCTCGTCCCCGAAGCGTCCCAAGGTTGTCGCTTTGTCGCCAGTCGCCCTCTTGAATCGGTGAAGCATCCGCCGGATGTCTGAAGCGCAGCCGCTCCTTGTTGGTGTGCTCAGTCGCCAGCTGGCTCTGTGACTGTTCTGGACACCTACCATTTTCTTTGGCTCTGCTCTCGTCGGGCTTGCAGCGCTAATCCGCGTGGCTGTTCAACTACATGCGATCACTGATGGACCAAGTGATCCATGTGACACGATAAAGAGATGATACGATCATGAAGTGACATTTTTAGCGTAGACGTATCACTCAACTCAATTGCTAAGAAGCGGGTGGTAACTTGGCTCTGCTCGCACACAAGTGTAAATGCACGGGTTCAACAGCTCACACCCAACCCTCCACCAACGTCTGGTTGTATCATGCGCGGCTGCTTTACTTGCTGGTCGGCTGAAGCACCGTGTCTAGACGCGCGTAACAACAGTCCAATATGCCTTCTGTTTAGACGAGCGTGCTGTATTGCTACTCGTGGCCGAGCATACCAGCCTATCGTACAAGGCCCTACTCTCGTGCCTGCACAAGGCTATCCTCGACTTTGCCTGCCCGGCGTGGCTGATGTCTTTCACGATTTGCGGTCCAGTACTTCCCCTCAAGCAATTGCACCTGGTCAAGACTTGGAATTGGCTTCAGTAGTAGCAGGCTAAAGAAAGGGACAGGACGTCCTGCCGACACGACCCTTCGAGAGCCCGTAAAATTCTGGTAAACGCTAATCGCTGCAAAAAATTCTGCTTTTAATAACCAAAATCTATTGTTCTGCGCATAATCAGATTCGTCGCTTGACTTACAGTCTTTGCAAAATGGAGCTATAACCATCCTGTCGGATAACGCTGTATCTGTTGGCTCAGTACGCAAGCGTTCTGCCTGGGTGGCAAATTTGTCGTAACACTGCTGCCTGCCAGGCAGCAGTTTTCAGACGTATTTAAATGCTGGATTGTTAAGTTTAGGGAACA
>MSJG02000428.1:0-13979 GCA_001931865.2 Beauveria sp. IMV 00265
TTCGACGGAGTAATTTTGCAACAACTCCATTGTGAGACATTCATTAAACACGGCGTCACATGATTCCCTTACAAGCGGTCACAGCAGCACAAGCAACAACACGAGCTCAGATGAAAAGTACCCTATACCTAGTGCTCAAAATCCTCAAAATCCTCAAAATCCTCAAAATCCTCAAAATCCTCAAAATCCTCAAAATCCTCAATATCCTCAATATCCTCAATATCCTCAATATTGAGAACCCCTATATTGAGGAGTCAATATTGAAAAAATCAATATTCTCAATACGTATTGAGAATATTGACAGGGGTTATTCAATACCGAATGCATCACTGTACCCTACCTTGCGTTTTTAGACTAGAAAGATAGCGGAACAAATTATAATAATTTTGCATAAACCCTTAAACCACACGCCCAACGGCATAGCGCCTACGCCACTAAATGTCATAAGCGCTAGCGATACGCTACGACGTAATTCCTCTATAAACCCTAACTTATTAGATAGCATATAGAGAGCTATTATATATAATAGCATCCTAGTATACACCCGCCCCTTTACTAGGAGTAGTAGCCTAGTTTAGTAATAGTCTATATAACTATTAGCTAAAAAGTAAAAGTAATTACTTAATAAAAACCCCTATATACCGCTTATAACTAAAGACTATAAGGCTAATAACTATTTTACTAATATTAAGGTTCTTATTATAGAAGCCTAAGACTAACTTAATATATATACTAGTATCTTATATATATATTTATAGGTAATTATAAAATATACTAAATAATTCTCCTCTAGATATAGAAAGTATTTTATATAATACCTTTAAATAACCCTCCTTTAATACTAGTCTATTACCTCCCTTAGTGAAAAATCGCCAGCCCCTAGCTATACTACCACTTTTAGTGGTATAGAAAATGCCTTACGCGCACTACCTCCTAAGAAAATATTAACTTTTATAGGCATTATACGCACTATATATAAAACGTAACCTAGAAACTATAGAATTACACCTAAGGTAGCCCTAAGAAGACTATAAGCGCTAAGGAATAATAAGAGGGTTCTTATCTACCTCTAAAAGGACTTTACCTTTTTTAATAAGGGTCTCTAGATCTAACTAGTAATCTATAATAGACTTTACCTTTAGCTAGCTAATATCCTAAATATTAAACCTACTAATACTAGGTTTACTCTACTACTATATACTATAAAAATCTAATAGAAAAATCTATAAAACTAGTAATAATAGGGCCTACTAGTTAGTGTGTCGGTCGGATTCGACCTTTGCGGTGCGTATAACATTATAAACTTAGATAAAAGGGCTTATCTCCCCTAAAAAATTAATAAAATATCTTTTTTACCTTTTTTATATTTAATTTCTACTATTTACCTTATAATTAAAAGCCTACTAAAGGTCTTCTTTAATTTCTAATAATATTATAACCTATAATAACCCCTTTATATTATAATATAATTCTAGTTATCTTATATAATATATAATAATTTTAAATATATTATAGTCTAGATTAAAAGATAATAAGTAAATTAAATATATATATATACCCTTAGAAGGATAATATCTTTAAATTATATTATAGCTAAGTCTAATAACCTTATATATAGCTTATAACGCTATAGGCTTTTTTTATAGTTCTCCCTAAATATTATAATAGAGGTTATAGTAAGGAGAAACCTTAATAGAAGTTAAGACGCCCTTAATCTCTACTAAGAGCACTAGTAAGCTACTATAATAAAAACCTAAGAAACTATTAGGGAAGCTAAGAAGCTTAATAAAAGGAGTCTAAGGCTAGTTTAACCTAAATTAGCTAAATTATATAATTAACTAACCTTAGGTAAGTTTAATTACTAAACTAGGATATAGATAAAGAAATAGTAGGTAGATAACTTATAAATATACCCTAATTAGAGAAGAAAGTTAAAGGTAGAAAAGTATAAGCTTAGGTAAGGATTAAAATAGTATCTTATTAAATAACTAATAGAAGCTACTAATTATAAGTTTAATAACTATATAGAGAAAAGAAGATATATTTACCTTTACTTTTAATCTTATAATAAAATATAAAGTAATAAAGCTATTATAGTATTTATAGAGGCTATTTTTACCTTAATCTAATATAAAGTACTAAATTAGCTAAGTATCTATAAGTATAGTATAACTAAATTATCCTAAGGTATAAGAGTACTAGGTTAGTAATCTATAGATACCCTTAAATTAGGAAATAAAAGGTAGGCTAAAAATAAAGAACTAAACTAAGGATTAGGAGGTTATTTAGAAGGTAAATAGTTAAGATAATACTAATTAGAAGACTAGAAACTATAAAAGTATAATAAAGGGTATTTTACCTTTACCTATAACCTTATAGTAAAAGACTTAATAATTAAAAAGTCTTATATAACCCTAAAGGAGATATTACCTTTACTTAGTCCCCTTATAGAGTACCCTTACTCTTTATTTCCTAAGGTCTTAGTATAATCTATATTATCTTATAGTATTAAGATACTAGGTAAATAACCTATAAAAGAACCTTAGATAATAAAAGAGGTAATATAAGGGAATAAGAAGTTAGACTAGGATTAAGATAGTATCTAGTTAAGTAATTATTAAAGTATTACTAATCTAAAGTCTAGTAATTATAAGGATAAAAGAATAATATATTTACCTTTACCTTACCTTTTATAGTAAAATATAAAACTAATCTAAGCTATTAAAACTACTTAAAAGATATTATCCTTAATCTTCTTTTAAGAACTTTTATAAACCACCTATCTATTAATTATAATATTATTTATAATATCTAAAAGTATTAAAATACTAAAGGTATATAAAGGAAAGGCTTTTACTATAATAAGAGACCTTATTATTACTAGTAATAACTTAATTAATATAACTAAAAAGCTAGTTATATAAAAAAGGGAAGATAATAGATAGGAGAATAAGAAGAAGAAGTAAACTCTAGGAAAAGGGAAGTAGACTAAGATAGAAAAAGCCTAGTAGGTAAAGGTTATTAATAAGGAAGGCCTTAATTTAAATTCTAACTTCCTTAATTTAGTAAATAATAAAGACTTACTTATAGCCCTAATCTATACTTAGCTTTAGCTATAGATAGCTTTTAAAGAAAGGCTTAATAAGAATAATATTATTAAGTTCCTTAGGAAATTTAATAACTAGCTTAATATTTAAGATATCTTTACTATATATAAAATTAAGAAATTACTAAAAGTAACTCTACCTTATATAGTAGAAGAGGTTAAATACTTAACTTTTAGTTATAAATAAAAAGAAGTAAAGAAGTATCTAATAGAGTATTACTTTAAGTAAGACACTAAGGAAAGATATAGTCTATAGATTAGGTTATTAAGATATAATAGATACCTTCTAGTAGATAACTACTATATAATAAGTAAATAGCTAGTAAAGTATAGGTATCTTTATAGACTAGCTAATAAAGGCCTCTTTACTTTAACTAACTAGTCTAGATATTTATAGTTAATAATACTATTAAAGGTCTAACTAGGAATAAGTAATAGGTTTAATATTAAAGCTATTTAGTTTAATAATATAATCTATAATAAAGTATATAAGTAGATTTTCTAGTTTATTAAGGACTATATTGTGACGTACGCCTATACCGTCAGACCACAGGGCAAAAGATCAGGCATTGAAAGCAATTCTAGCAATCAACGTAGGCGTAATAGCAGTATATATAGCGCAGAGCAGTGCCGCCACAACGGTTTGTTACATATATCTATTACTAATAAGATAAAAGATATAAGAAATCTACTAATTAGAGGGTCTAGGTAATAATAAAGGGAGAAAAGATAGAAAAGGTAGAGGATATAAGGTTAATATCTTAGAAAGACGCCCTAGTACTAAGCTATAAAGCTAAGCTCCTAGATATAATAAAAAGGATAGTAATAATATAGATCTATACCTTAAAGACTAATAAAGAAGTATTTAAAGCTATATTCTAATAAAATAATAAGCTCTTTAAAGTATTTAAAAAAGTACCTATTAAGGTAAATAATATTAAGATAAACCTAGACTAGTTAGAAGAGGATTAGGACTTTATTATTAATACTATAAAGGGGAATAAGGATTAAAGGTACTAGTATTATTATAAAAAAGATTATTATCTAGCTAAATATAAATTTATAAATATAAATATTATAATATACTTTTATATATATAATTTAAATACCTATTTTTTATCCTTAGGAGTAAATAATAAATACCTAATCCTTACCTAAGTACTAGTCTATTTCTAAGGAAAATAGGTAATTTATAAACTTATAGTCCTTTAGGCCCTAAAGGTTCTAATATTAAAGTTTATAAGATAAATACTAATATTATAAAGAGTATCTAGCCTACTAATAACTACTAGTCTAGATAAATAAGAAGAAGTTAAGTATACTTAGAGCTACCTTTTAGCTAATTAGAAATTACTATTACTAGAAGAAAAAGTAAAAGGACTAAAAGTAAATATAATTCTACTAAACTATAATAATAATCCCCTAATTACTAATATAGTTAATATAAAAATATATATAAGAAAGTATTTATAGACTTCTAATAATATATTAGTAAAAGAAGATATTATTAATAATTATTAAAGTATACTAACTAAAAAGCTATAGAGAAAAGAAGAAGTTATAGCTAGAGGTAAACTAGTTACTAGTAATCTAAGGTAATAAGTAATTAATAAAATCTTAAGAAAAAAGATAAATATAATAACTACTAAAGTTATATAATATAATTTATTAATTAGTTATTTACTTTTATAGAGAATATTTAATATAGTAAAAAGGATTAAAAGAACTAAAATAGTCCTTATAGTTCTTACTAATATAAATAACTCCTAAGGACTAATAACTACTACCTACTTTATTAAGGAATAAGAAGCTATAGAATATACCTTTAAGAATACCCTATTAATAATAAATATAGGTATAGTCTAGATTAAGGATAATAAAATCTATTTATAAGAGAAGATAAATTCTACTCTTATCTAGGAAGGTAAATATTTAATAATTACTAATAGAAAGGCTAGATACTTAATAATATAAATTATATCTATATACCTTATACCCTTAGTTACTAGAAAAGAGAATAAAGAAACTATAGATCTAAAGCTTATAGTTAGCTTTATATATATTAACTATATTTTTAATAGTAGACGTATAATAGTAGCTTACTAAGCCCTACCTTTTATCTATATAAAGGTTAATACCCTAAGGTAGCTATTTATAAAAGCTTTAGTAGATTTTAGTACTAAAGGGAATATTATAAGCTAAGAACTAGCTACTAAATATAATATTATAGTAGAACCTTATTAAATTATATTAATATCTTACTCTAATAGTAAGGTAATTATAATAAGATCTACCTTTCTATAACTCTATCTTAGTAATACCTATATTTAATAAAGAGTCTATATTATAGATAGTCTAGTCTCTATAGATTTTATCTTAGGTATACTTTTTATTTAGTCTATAAGAGTTTTATTTAAATACCCCTTAGATTAGGAGGGAATAGAGATATAAATATAGTTTAAGAATACTTAAGTAATAATACCTATTATAGGTCTAATTATATAGGAGTTAGTAATAAAACTATTTAACTAAAATAACAACTTATTATAAATATAGACTCTTATCTTTAATCTAGAACTAGTATAATAAGAAGATATTTTATAAAGAGAGTTTAAAAAAAGAGATATTATCTTTAGACTTAGAGAAGATAATAGAACTTTAGTTAAGAAAATACTCTAATAGGTTACTATAGGGGAAGTTACTATAAATATAGAAGATAATACTCCTAATTATTTAGATAAGTAACTAGCTAAGGAATTTAAAGTCTTTACTTTATATAAAAAAAAAGAGGTAAAAGTTAAACTTCTAAATTTATCTAATAGATCTACCTTAGAAGGAGATCTAAAGTAGAGAGAGAAGAAGTAAAATACTATAAAGGGTAAAGTTTAAAAGGTAGGTAATTATATTAACTTCTTAATAGGAAAATTCTTAAAGATTAAGAAAGGCACTTATCTATATAAAGATAAGCTATAAAGTATTAAAAAGTAGATTAAAGACCTAATAATATAAAAAAAAGATATATTCCTTACTATATTATATAACTAAGAAGCTATCTTAGCCTAGACCTTTAAAGAGAATAACTAACTTAACCTAAGTATTATATTACCTTAAGAACTAAGAGTTATTAAATATAAACCCTAGTAAGTAAAATTAATCCTAATCCCTAAGGGTATTCTACTAAAGTTTATCTAGCTTCTAAAGATAAGACTTAAAGTAGGTATCCTTAAAGAAAGTTATAGACTATATTAAAATCTAACTTTCTTAGTTATAAAGCTAGATAGAGGGCTAAGATTAATTAACTCTATAATATATATTAATCTAATATTAATCTAAGATACTAATATCCTTCTAATCTATAAGGAAATTACTAAGGATTTTACTATATATAAGATCTTATTACTACTAGACTTTTTTTCTAGTTATAATTAAATACCTTTAGCCCTTAGAAGTTATAACCTAATAACTTTTACTAGCCTAGTTAGCCTACTTAAGATATATACCCTCCCTTAAGGTATTATTAATTCTATTATATAATTTATATATATTATAATATAAATATTAATAGAACTTATACTTAATATATATTATCCTTACCTAGATAATATTATTATATAAAGGTCTAATAGTATATATAATAATAAAGAGATCCTACTAGGGATTAGACACTATATAGCTAAGTATATTTATAACCTTAACTAAGTACTAGTTAATATTAAGCTTATAAACTATATAATTTTAAGGAAGAAGAGTTAATAGTACTAGAAGAGGCTAGTAATTATAGGTTTCTTATATAGTACCTTTAATTATAGCCTAGCTAAGTATAAGGTCTTAAAGATTTAAAAGTAAAAAAAAAATAATAATATTAAGGATATATATAGCTTTATAGGTATAATAGCTAGTTATAAACCTATAATTAATAGTTATTTAGGTATATTAGAACCCTTAATAAGGCTCTTAAGGAAGGATATAGTTTTTAAGTAAGGAGGAGAGTAAGAAGAGGTAATAAAAGCCTTAAAGAAAGTACTTATATTAGCCCTAATCCTAATTACCTTAAGTTATAAGATAAGATTAGGACTAATTATCTTCTAGGTAGACTCTTTACTAACTAGTTAGGGAGCTATATGTAACGATGGCTTAATCCTAATCCACAGTTGGTCTGTTTCTTAGGTAGTGAGTCGGGTTGAATGCTACAGAGTAGCAATGAGCAGTATCTTCGGCGTAAGGTCTCGTTAAGAGTAGAACTCTCAATAGTGAAACTATTGCTTAGATTGATCAGTAGAGATCTAGACTACCTAGCTACGGGAATACCTCCTCCTTAAGTACTCGTCTATCTCTCTACTGTAGGCCTTGGATCACTGGCTCACGCCGAGTCCGTGATCCTTCGCGGTTCACTGGATCACGGTGTGCCCGTGATCCCCCGCGTAGTCACGTGATCTTCTATCCTAATTGGGTGAGGCGCAGGTTCCCTCGTGGCCTTCGGTCCAGGCCGCTCCCCCGGCCGCCTCACGCTGCTTCGTTCGTGACACTCTATTATATTAAAAAGGCTACTTAAACGTAAGATTCCCTTATAAAAGTAAGATATAAAGAAAGGCTATAATATATATAAAATTATCCTCTAAAGAAAGAATTTAATTTCTATTAGTAGAAATACTAACTAGGATATTAGGCTACTTAAATAAGTAAAAAGGTTAATATAAATATATACTTATTAAGAGGTGGCTATTATCTCTTACTCTTTTTTTTCTTTACTCCTATATTACCTCCTAGAGTAGCCTATTATAGAATTAATATCTATAATATAGCTACTAATAAGAATTTTTAGTAAAATTATTACTTCTATATTATATTTTTAGAACTAATAATAAGGTTATAGCCGCTAATACCTAATAGTAGCTGCTAATAATAAGGTTTAGAAAAATAAAAGTATATTAATAAAAGAGGCTAGAATTAGAGGTAACCTAAAGTTTCCGCTATTAATTCTTTTTAAAATTACCTATTTTATTACTATTACCTCCTATTATACCTAGGCTAATACTAATAGTAATAATAAAACTAGCTAAATCTATAATATATACTTAAGGTCTAAAGAATATTAGTACTACTAGCTAGGTTAGTAACTCCTTATTTACTAGTAGTAAAATTAATATATTTATCCTAAGGACTAGCTAATTTAATACCTATAATTATTTAAAATATAATACCTTATTAATATATCTAAGGCGCTAAAACTAATATCTAAGGATCTAATATTTAACACTAGTAGTTAAGGGGATAGAAACTCCTCTAAGTATATAATAACTATAGCTAGTACTTAGTATAGTAGTAATAAGGCTATAGAAGGAATTAATACGGCTAAAGAGGAGGGTAATAATATTAAGGGCGGAAATACTAATAAAGATATTATTAGTACTTACTTTAACGCTAAAGATAACCTTAAAGAACCTAAAAGTAATACTAATAATAATAGAAGTAGGGAAGAAGAGGAAGAGGAAGAGGAAGAGGTTAAAGTTAATAATAAAATTAAGAAGATTAATAAAACTATTACTAAATTTAACTAAGGTAAGTATATAACTCAAGGTAATAAGACTATTACCTCTAGTATTAATCTCTATAGTAATTTTACTAATTTTACTAGGAAGGACCTTATTAATAATAAAGCTAAGGAGAGAGGATATCCCTCTATCCTTAACTAGGAGTACCCCCCTTTTAATATCTATAGCTTACTAAATAAAATCGACTTCCTAAGACCTATATTTAACTATATTATATTACGTCTAGGTAATTATACTAATAAATAAATAAAACTATAGTTACTAAATAAAGTAATATATAATATTAAATAGTAATTCTACCTTACTAGATTTAATATATATATATAAGAACTAGATTAGAATTATCTCCTTACTATACTATATAAAAATGTCCTAATAGAAGTTAAAAAATTCTTTATACTTAAAAAGAGAGTAGAAGAAAATAGTAAAAAGAGTAGTAATATTACTATAAACGATATAACCCGCTAGATTAAAACCACTATTAATAAGGCTACTCTTATATACCTTAATAGTAGATATACTATAACTAAGAGTAGTCTTATATACTAGATAAAGTATCTACCTTCTAAGGTAGAGATTCTAATAATTAAATTTATAAGTCCTTTCTTTAATATAATACTAATAATTACTAGTATACTTTTATTAGTTAGGCGTATAGATCTAACTTAGATTAAAAGTAATAACCCTATAGTATAGACCTTATAGTAAGTTATTCCTATAAAAGGACTAGGCTGTAAGAAGGAATTAACTAAACTTTAAGATAAGATTAAAAGCTTAAAAGAGTCTAATACTTATATTATTAAATAGGCTAAGGATACTAATAAGGAGGTAGCTACTCTCTAGGAGTAGGCGAAAACGTTAAAATTAACCCTTATTAAAAGGAATAATAAACTTACTAACCTAAATAGTACTATTAATAGTTAGAATAGTTCTATTAACTTACTATATAAAAAGGTTAAGAGCTTAGCTAAAATAACTAAATATACTAAAAATATAGCTAAGGAAGTAAGTACTAAAAGGGTTAAATTTGCTAAAGATAAGAATAATAAGTAAGTTACTAAAGATAATAATAATAATAATAGTTTACCCTTTAGAAAAAGAGGTAGATAATAGGCCTTACTATAAATTAGTAATAATAAAGATAAGGATAAATCCCCTAAGCTAGTTAAAAAGAACTATACTCTTATTAAAACCCTACTATTATTAAAAGGTAAGCTAGTTACTAAAAAGGATAAGAAAAAGCCCTCTCCTAAAAAGGTAGCTAAGTTAGACTATAATAATTTGTTTAGTAAGTATAGTAAATAAAAGGCTAATTCTAGCCTTTAAACTTATAAAAATAAATTAAGCCTTACTAGTTCCTCTTTATTCCTATATTAGTTAGTAGTTTTATTAAAAGTTTTACTTTAGCTCTTCTTACTTTTAGATAAAATATTTTCTATATTTCTATTAATAAAATTAACCTTTTAGTTATTTATTTTAATAAATAAAAATTTCCTTACTCTATTTCTACTAATTACTTTATTAATTTAATTTATTTTCTTTAATTTTACTAATATTAATAAAAATTATTTTATTATAGATCTAATATCTTATAATATTATTTTAATAATATTATTACTTTATTTTTATTTTATATTATATTAAGAAAGTTTTAATACTATAGATTAGACATTTTATTTAGTAGTTTTAGTAATAAAGATATTACCTTTTTTCTCTTTATCCTAGGTACTTATTATATCTATTTTAGTATAGCCGTTATTACTTCTAATAACGTATATATACCTAATAGACTCTTATATAAGTAGCCTATAGTTCTAGCTAGTAAGAGGAATTAATAATCTATATACTACTTCTATCTACACCTATACTAGTAAATAGTGTATATAGCTAAGTGATCCTATTAACTATTAACATAGTCTTAAGTAGAGGCTCGTTATAACTAACGAGCTACCAGCCGCTTCTGGCAACTAGAGCGTTAGACTAGATGACCGAGAGGTCTAATAGAGTCGCCTACCTCGATTTTACATATAAACTATACTTTTATAACTTCTTAGTACTAAGTCTAAAATAGTTATAACTTTAATACTAGTTATATAACTATAAAACTAGATATATAAAAAATCCTAAGAAATTCTAAAAATCTAATTCTTATTATAACTTAAAAAGTATAAAATTAGGGCTCCACTTTTCTAGTTTACTATATTCCTATTTAGTAAGAGTTCTTAGGATTATTTTACTTATATAATATATAGTTATAATACTACTATTAAGTTCATAGCTATTTTAGGCTTAGTATGAAGAAGTTATAATTTATTAAAAATCACCTTTAAGGTGTAAAAGTAAAGTAGGCGACTCGCTTATCTAGGCGACTCGCTTATCAACCACGTTACGTAATAATATTATTTATATTAAATAGACTATTACTAATATAGTCTTAAAAGACAATATATAACTAGTTAATCCTTAGGCTGTTAGGGAATAGATTAAACTACTTTAAAGTAAACTAGTAAAATTAGCTTTATAATAGTATTTTACTTTTATAATATATACTAGTATATTAAAAAAATATTTATAATATTTTTCCTAAAATCTATATTAAGTCTATATAAGAGTAAATACTAGAACTAGTTAAAAGCTAGAAGACTATACTTTATATAGTAGATACTATAACTATAAGACTTATTAAGTTAGTTATAAGTTAGGCTAGCTTTTATATTAAAGGAGGATATAACTATGATTATATCCTTACTAGCTATTATAGTAGTACTAAGTTATAGGCTAGGATAAAGAGGTTATAAATAAAGAGATCTTATTATATAAAAATATCTTTAAGTTACTTTATATATATAAGAAGATAGTATAAATATATATTAGGTACTTAATAATCTTCGTAAACTATCTAGTTATAGTATTAATAAGCTATATAATAAGGTATAAATAGTAGGAGGATAGTATAGTAGAGGAACTTACCTAAAAAAAGACTATAATCTAGTTATATTTTAGGTTAATAAATGTTTTAATAATAAGAACATAGTTATTTTAATATACGATAATTACCATTAATACAACAGCAATACACACAAGTATTCGCGGTTGGGACTTCAGCCGCAGCGGGTATAAGGCATTGTCTCTATCATGCGAAACCTTGACAACGGTCTTACGGTATGACTAGGGTGTCTTCTGTCGAAAAACCTGCGAAAATCAATTCAACGAGAACGTCTTTCTCTAGGGTAAATTATATGATTTGATGTGTCTACAATGCGTGGTCGTGGGTTAGTTATCTAACTAGGCCAAGAAGAGAGGAGGCGTCACCGTGAGCGTATGTTGTAAACGAGAATTAACCCTGCACTTGAATTCATAGGTTACTTTTATTCAGTCGGGAATCCAATGGTTATTCTATCACAAGCCGAGACCACCAAGTCCACCAATCACGCTACCAAGCCCTTCGCTGAGCCCTCCAGTAAGCCCTTCAGTAAGCCCTCCAGTAAGCCCTTCACCAATCCCACCGTCGGAGAGTCCCTTGAGAATATCGGTCGGGAACTCAGACAGTAGACCTTGGCCGTCGCCCCCGTCCTCGCCGCCACCGCCGAGAAACGGCTTGAGCAGCGATGCGGGCGAAGCAGCTTCTTCGCCTTTACCCTCCCCGCTGCCGCCGGGGATGAACGCGTTGACAGCTTTTTCAATGGCACCAGCAGCGTCGCTTGTCGCGTCGCCTTTGCTTTCCTTGCCACCCTCGCCGCTGGGGCCAACAGCCTCGACTGCTTTCTGAATAGTTCCAAGAAGGTCACTAGCGCCTGAGCCTTTGCTGTCGCTCTTGTCTTCCTTTTTGCTCTCGCTTTTGCCATCTTTGCTACTACTCTCCTCGCTGGGGGTGATGGCCTTGAGGGCCTTTGTAAGCGTCTCAACAAGGTCCCCTGCATCGACGCTTGCGCTGCCGCTCTTGTCTTTCTTTTCGCTGGTCTCGGTAGCATTACCATTACCGCCACTACTAGAAGCACTGGCGGTGTTGATGACGCCTTCACCGAGAGCGACAGCGGCTTGAGTGATGCTCCCGCCTAGGTTGACGGCATT
The DNA here is from genome assembly GCA_001931865.2 of Beauveria sp. IMV 00265. NCBI lineage: Eukaryota > Fungi > Ascomycota > Sordariomycetes > Hypocreales > Cordycipitaceae > Beauveria > Beauveria sp. IMV 00265. Next base: position 12,730 of record MSJG02000428.1, read on the forward strand.
CTTGGCAATGTCGGCAGGGTTGAGGCTGAAAATGCTGGTGGCCAACTTGGCGGCGCTGTTGGCAACGTCGCCAATATTGCCAATACCGTTAGAGGCACGTTCTGTGACGGGCAAAACGTTAGCCACTTGATGATGATATGATGAAGAGTCTCCAGTCTTGACATTTGCCCTTCTTTTCTAGGCAGTCTCAACGTACCAGTTATCGGCGCGCCAGCCACAAGCAAGGGCGCGCCGGCGAGGCAGATTGCGAGTGTGCCAGCAGGCTTCATTATGATATAAACTGTAAATGAGAGATGTAATAAAGAGGTAGGAAGATTTCTCAATGGACGATTGTTTGATGTGACGACCAGTGTGAAGCTAGGATCATGAGAAGAGACAGATCTCAAGCCCTTCACTGGCGAAATCCTTGGTCTATAAGTAAAAATATATTCACACTTGATCACATTATATTTCAAAGTAATCTTCCTTGGTCATCAAGGGCCCATCAAAAAAGATGCCGTGAAACAATTGCCCATGCGCGCCCAGGAACGAACGTGCGTTTATCACGATGCGGCAATTCCGTCTGCTTCTTCGTCAATCATATCCAACACTAAACTAGTCTAATCTTTGAGTAGTTGAAGAGCGAAATCAGATGTTTTTGGGTTGCCAATTTTCCTTTTCGTAGCACCAGAGCGAGTAGCGGGGGCCCCGGCTCCTGGGTACCGAGTCTGTGCGCATCGCTTGGACCACGAGTTTGCAAGGTTGAGGGAGAACAAGAGTGGATCTTGAACTGTACCAGAAGTCTCGCCATCGTTTCAGAGAGACGACTGAGAGAGAACGTGCGCTTGCTATGCATTTAGCCTTACAAAGAATAGGCTTCATCCTTGTTGTTACGAACCAGAATGTACGCAAGGCAGACGAGAGAATTGGCCTAAAGGAGCGACCAGGCGGGCGCCTGCACGTCGCCTAATGAGGACGCCAGGTCACGTTCGGGAAATTCTCAATATTGATAATGACGCACAGCAGAACCTGGCTACCCCCGCTCCGCTCGTCATCGCTCTTACAGCATTTGTAGTTCACCTCCATTCTATTGCCAAATCAGTGGCGTTTGAAGCGTGACCTGAATCTGCAGTTCCTACTGGCTCTCACTCCTGCGCGGCTACGTTCAGCTGGCGCCATCAGATGCGAAAGATTCAACCAGCATCACTCCGTTTCTGCACCCCTCCCTGGAGGGTTAAGGGTTAAGGGTTAAGGGTTAAGGGTTAGGGTTA
>MSJG02000430.1:0-20236 GCA_001931865.2 Beauveria sp. IMV 00265
TTTCGCCTTGACGGATGAAGGAGCAAAGCGGCTGCATAAGCCGGCACTTCATCGGTGAGGAGATAGTACTTGTCAAAGGCGTGCCATGCCATCAAAATCGCGTTCTGAAACCCAGCATTGTTCGAATGCTTGCTCTTTTGCTTCTCAAAATGTTTGACAAGGATATCCATAGTTGCCAGCGTCTTCTCAATAGAGTCAAGATCACCCTGCGTTCTACTTGTGACTTTTTCAAACGGCTTGAGGAAGCAAAATCCTCAAAATCCTCAATATCCTCAATATTGAGAACCCCTATATTGAGGAGTCAATATTGAGAAAATCAATATTCTCAATACGTATTGAGAATATTGACAGGGGTTATTCAATACCGAATGCATCACTGCACTTTGTTAGCGCCCGTGTCATGGACGGAATCCTGTCTGGACTTACCAGCGCCTGCGCCACCCACAAAGCCCACAACTCTCGTTGCAGTGGGCTTGAAATCTGCCAAGGCGACAGCCTTTTTATGTAGCTCATGCATTTTCGAGTCTTCTTCTCGATGCAGTGGGCTGCTGCTCAGCACGTCGGCCAACTCTCCCGCACTGGCCTTGGTGAGGCGCAGCGCTGACTGAAATTCGGAGGAATTGAAGGCATCCTCTGGGGGTTCTTCGTCAGCAACATCGTAACGTTTAAAACTGCCTGAACTGCGTCTAGGTGTCGACCCTCGAGACCGGTTTCTCTGGTCTGGTAGGGGCGTGAGGCTTGGCCGAGTAGCCCGCGGTGTTTGAGCCAAACAATCGTCCTTGAGCGCAGATGATAGGTCTTGCAAGTCAGAAAGACCCCCGTTGCCGTTTACACCCAATTGGGCGACAGCATCGCAGAGCTGATCCGCGGTTTGGTCCCCGGATCTTGCTACCGCCCTTGGACTTGGGACAGGGGAGAAGGTATACTCTCTTCTCTCAGGGTCAGGGGGAGGGGATACGGATATCGACGGAGTTCGGAAGCTGAATTCGTTCTCTGACGTGGAAGAACTACTAGCTTGGAACAGAAATGGGAGGGGAGGGCTCTCTTGAGAGGGCAGCGGAGTGTCTCGCTCGTCCTGAGGCGGAGCTTTTGCTCGGGAACGAAGATTAATCTACCATCATGTTAGTTTCATGTGAACTAGTATATAAATATTACCCATGCCTTTGTCATTGTGGAATGAACTGTGCACCAACGTGGAGCGTAACTTCGGTCGGACGAACAACTGTGTTACAGCGATGGGCAAGGCTGGACTCTAAATAGAAGACGGGGCTGCAACAAACGTTCGTAAGCATGTCATCTTAGCCCCTCATTCCTATGTAGACAAGCTGCATGCATACATGCACCGAGCCTACTAAGAAGTGTGGAGCTGAAGTATGAACTTCGTTGCAGAGAGGCACATGATACTACTGTAGGCGCTGGTGGCTTTGCAGGATGGCGAAATTCGCTGTTCACCGACGCATAGTTGCCCACGGTCGCGGCCAACCAAACGTGGTGCCAACTTCGCTCGTCTGGTAAAGCTTCCATCCTGACCTATGGCCTCATCCTCTGTTATTGAATTCTGAGACACTTGTTCAATAACAGAGACGGTCATGGTAGACTGGAACTATCTTTAGTTGCAACTTATGCAAGGTGAGTTGGAAGGCTGAGCTGCCCCTGCAGGCTGCCTCCTATAACTGCAGGCGACGGTCTTTGGCGACCCTCCCCGTCGGATTGACAAGAGCGCGGATAGTTTTGTAAACATTTTTTTTGTCAGCTTAGCAGGAGCAAACACCCTCAAGGTATCTGAAGGGAGTCATTTCTTCAAGAAAATTACCTCTTCAAGGGAAGAACTGAAGTGCTTCAGCTTCGTTCGGAACGGCCCTAGCACGGAATTAATCGATCGCCCCGCGGAACGCCCGTAGACCGAGAAGGCAAGCCACAAGTCCAATCGTTCGCAATAACGCATCCTAGTCAGCCTTGGGCGTTTCAGTTGGCGCTCACACGACTCGACTGGCCGAACCCAGCAATCCGAGTGAGTGGACGGAGATGCAGCCCTCACTAATCCCAGATTGGATATTGGCCCGTTATCATGCATTAGACACAAATGAAGGAAAAAGGATGGATATATTAATCATCTGCTTCAATTCAGAGAGCATTACTGACTCCCGTAAACTCAAGCGTGTTCTCTTATAATGGATCGGGGGCTCTAACGGGCTAGATAGTGTCTATGCTAAGCCTACCTACGCCATTAACCGTGAACTCGCGGGGTATGCTTGACTCCGTAGATATAGTATGATATGATGCGCAATAAAGAGTCTTTGATCCATAGAGGAGTGAAAAGGAGGGGATCTATAGCAGCCATGGCGGGGCTGTTAGATTTCCTCTGTTGACAAGGCTGGGAGCCTGATTAGGTACCTATGCCGGCCTCCGCCGGCCTGGCCCTGGCTAAAGGCGGAGGTCGCAGCGCACACTTGAATCGCGCGGCTACCCCCTTTTCCTAGTTCCTACTCGATAAGGTAGCCTCTAATAATTAAGTTCTCGAACCTACCCGCCTAGAGCTCTATCTAAAAAAAAAATAAAAAAAATCGGAAGCTAGTTCTAATCCCGTGGCCAGTGTGGGGTGACGTCGGGTAGGATCTGATACACGAAACTTGGGGTGGTGGATAATTTTGCTTCGGAGCCTAGAATACATATTGGACCTGAACATGCAATACGGTATACGTAGGCCCGGAGGTGTAAGGTCTGCCTTACCATCACTATCAATGAACAGACTCCACCACTCTCAATTCTCTTCCAATCCTACCTCCCCAGTCATCGTGGAAGAGTTGTCCAGCACTTTACTTGTCTCTTCCAATCGTTCTCAAGTGGTTATCCGCGAGTGCTTCATATTCTTATTGCTTTTCTCTTCCTCAATTCCAACTTGCCCCGTTGGTGATGGCGGGGGGAGACACTGTAGCGCCCCCACAAGCCAATCTCGGCGACCTTGATGAGGAGCATCGGAACAGCTTCATCAAAGCACTCCTTGGCATCTTGCATACAGAGGTTGCAGAGCTTACTTACTCTGAGATACTAGATGGAATCCCTACGTCTGCTTCATACTTTGACCTCTACTATCAGCAAGAGGGGCACCCGGCAATCAACCACAAAGAGCTTTGTCCTGGCGTCCTTGATCATACCCGTCAGCTGCGTCATCAGTTTGGCCCAACAACGCTGCATTTCTCCACATCTGTAAGGAAAATATAATCCTCAGCAAGATACCATAGTGGTCAGCTTCAACTTACATACTAGCATAGCTCCTGTCATCCTTCCAAGCTACCCAATTGGGCACAACGGGGTTCTCGCTGAGACTCATCGAGCTTCTGGCTGTGTCATGCCACCAGATAGCAGTGTTAATTTTTCAGCTGGAAGATTCTCGTCACACCCACAAAGAGTATGAACGATGGAGAGACGAGCCACGAAATCTAAACCGATGGGACTGGTATCGCGCGCCCACCGCGTTTTGCCACCGATCATATCTTGCGAGTGAGCAATACCCAAATGGCATTGCGGATGTGGTAGGCTACTGGGCTGAAGCCAGGATATTTGGCGGAGTTGTCGTGTTTGATAGAGGCGAAACAGAAACCGAGGTGAATATCTGTTCGTCTAGATCACCAGACTGCAACGCTGACCCCATCCTCAGTGTAGGGAAGTGTAGTTACACTTGTCTCTGAGGAAAGGGCCTCGGACGCTATATCCCCCTACAGCTATACAATTCGACGACCTCATGTGATTCCTGGTCGGCGTGGCGGAGTCGGGTTGCGCGACACCCAAACCGGCTCCGCTTCCAATTCTTGCTTCCGCGGACAACCGCTGGCGCTGGGATGCCTGGGAAGCATTCTCACGCTTTCACATATTCCGCGATAGATATGAGCGGAGGACCAAGCCTACCACCAAACCTCGGAATGACTGCCGGTCGGCTACGGATTGGCCCGAAATTGCGGATCAGCTATTTCTTCTCAATGCCATGCATGATCGCCGGGAAGGCAAGCCGGTGAACGAGAACGAGGTTAGGGCTGCGAAAGAGCGACTTCGACAGATAACGCCATCCTCCCCTGTCTGGCATGACAACCAGCCACAATACTAGGATTTATCCCCGTGGATAGGCACCACGCGAATAAATTGGACGTACCCCATGCCACTGATAACCACCCGCTGAGGCTGGAAGAGTCGTCTACGTTATCAAGTAATGAACTTACAACAGTCAGCCCTCTTTAAGACCTCTACTAAATCCAAGACTGCTCGCTATTTCTTTGTAGTCGCAGGTCGCGTCACCGTCAGCGTGCATGCTGCGGTATCGAGCTGCAGCAAGACTAGACTGGGCGTAGGACCTCGACGAGGAGCATATAAAGACTCCGGGCCTATTTTCAGCGGATCATCCTAGTAATTAAACTCCTGTCCAACCAGCTTCTCGCTCAATTTCCACAGCCTCTCAGCTTCAACGGCGCTCGTCGCCCACGGCTTGACGGTTTCTACATTGGGGTCCGCTACGTGAGAGTCTTGCAGGTAGGTACCATTATTGTCTTTGAAAACATAGATACGTTAGTAAAATGTATAGAATCATGGTAAATCACTCTTCAATGACGGCTCAAAGTCGTGGTAACTTACCCTTCAACGACGGCTCAAAAGCGGCGAAAACATGAGTAGCGGCACCCTGGTCAGGTGTCTTCCACTGAAAATCTTCCCAGCCCTCCTTGTTTCCGAGACTACGGTCAGCATTCTCTGTGGTGTCTTTAGCGTTCGTCTTAGGTCATTTCCGGGGTCAAGCGTTGTACGTACTTAGGCTATCAAACTCGACTAGATGGTCGCCGAGATGTGTGCTGATAACGCCTGGGTGTAGGCTATACGACAGAAGACTCTTGATGCCTAGCTTCTCGGCAAGGGACTTGGAGAAGAGCATGTTGGCAGTCTTGGACTGCCCATATGCGGTCCACCTGTTGTACGTCTTGCCATTCTGCTTCAGTTAAACAGCATTCTTGGCGATGTGCATAGAAAGAGCGATGTGATAGAAAGAGCGATGTGATAGAAAGAGTACTTACATCAAAGTTATAGTCGTCCCAGCGGATGTGACTGAAGCGGTGGCCGTCGCTGCTCACGTTGACAACACGAGGAGATTCCGCCGCGACCAGCTTATCCATGATAAGGTTGGTAAAGAGGAAGTGACCAAGATGATTAGTAGCAAACTGGCTCTCGATTTTATCGGGAGATAGCGTGTAGTCAGAAGCCATGATGCCGGCATTATTCATCAGGACATCGATGGCGGGGACGTCCCATGAGAGGACAGTAGATGCCGCGGCGCGAACCGAGGCGAGTGAGTCATTGTGCAGCTCGACAACCTTGGTCTTAATCCCGCTGTTAGCCTCGACGTCGCGAGCCGTCTGCTTAGCCTTGGATGGATTACGCGCGGCGAGGATCAGGAGCGACGGCTCGGCTTTGGCAATGGCTAGGACAAAGTTGGCGCCGAGACCTTTTGGGGAGACGCCGGTTGTGAGGATGACCTTTCCCTCGATCTGCGCTGCGTAGTGTGTGACGAGCTCACTGGCAGTGGTGGTGGCGTCAAAAGCGGGAGACATGCTCGATGGTTGAAGAGGGACACTGGTGAAATGGCTGCTCGCAAGTATGAGAGACTGGAAAAAGCGACGAGAGAAGAAATGAAAGAAGGAAAAGTAAGTGGCAGCCGTTGATGTTGATATGTCCGTACTAGTAGCGGCGGTATCTCCGAAGGAACAGGCCACGCTGCCACTGCTTACACTCGGCGGAGAGGGGCTGGAAGTCGAGGTATGAGTTATCAGGCTGCGGGTGACGTAGCCCTGAGCAAGCCGGCAGCCTACTCATGCCTTTTACACAAGGCTACAAGTCTGATTTGCCAGTCATTGGCTTCTGTTGATGAATCATATTCCCTTGAACTTTGAAGGGTTTGTATAGATAGGACCTTGACAACTGCGCTGGGTCAAATTGTTTCTTATTATTAGTTTGACGAATTTTACGCCGGGGTATAACTTGTCTATTTGCAGAATTCCAACGAAACACAAAAGCGACCGCAAAAACGTGTCCTAATAAGTAACAACAACCATTTTGTTCATGTAAGCCGCGTCCATGTCCTGCACCAGATTTCTGGCAATCCACTTGCCAGTATCCTCTCGGGAAATAGTGTAGCCAATAGCCGTGGACTCGAAGCCTGTCTGGGGGTCCTCGATGCCGACGCGAATCACGCTTTCCGACTCGCCATTGGTGAGCAGACTTGGGCGAATGACTGTAAACTTTTCACCGCTGGCAACCAACTTCTCCTCCATCTTGACCTTGTCTGCGTGCGGGCCCTTGAGGCCCATGTAGAGCGGCACCATGAGCAGAGGAAGGTCGCGACCAAACTTGGATACGCCAGTGCTGCTGCAGGCGACAATGTGCGGCGCGCCGGCAACGCCCTGCTGGCGGAGGGCGGCGATTGCGGCAAGGAGAGTGTCCATACCGATTTCGCAAACCTGGGGTTGGTCAATGTCCATCTTGGAGATGGAGAATTTGCCGCCAATAGTAGTGATGATTTCGCCGACAAATGTACCATCCGGTGCAACGATGAGCTGTGAGACATTGTCAAGATTGTGGGCGTTGCCCTTGACAATCTTCAGGTTGGAGGCCTTCAAATGGTCCAGCTTCTTGGGCTCACGGCAGAGGGCGACGCATTGATGGCCAGCCTCGAGAGAATGTTTAAGAGCGCCAAGGCCGACGCCAGTGGAGGCGCCAAGGAAAGCAATTTGTCGGGAAGGCATTGTGAGTGTCTGTAGAGAGGTGGATAAGTCACCAGATCGGGGTCTTGATGTGTATATGCGCCAGGGCTGAATAGCTTGCTTGGTGTTGAGCTGTTGTGTTGTCCAAATTTTGATGACTTGTAGTGCTGATTTTGATGATTTAAAGGATTTACCTTGGAAAGGAGAGACCAGACGATATTTATAACGTCTCTTCTCCTGCCATCTCGCCTTACAGCTGCCGACAACTGTCCGACCAGCACCAGCACAACTTGAACTAGCCTAGTGGCCAGCCTTTGGTTAACTAGCGGCATGTTCTCGGATAGTTTTCGCTCGTCATTTGGTGTGGCGTAAGCCTTGTCGGCGCGCTGGACGTGGTCTAGCTTCAACCCGCTCTAGGCCTTCCCACGTACTAATCTGCTGTCTGGCTCTTGTCGTCAGCAGTTTCCAGAAGGCGGGTCGGACTATCTCAAGGTATATCGCGGATTCTCAACACTTTTCCTACCGAGTAACCGTTTATCAAAAGTCGGCATATAGCTTTGGTTCTGCCAAGTAGACGTTTTCTCTTGTCGGTCCTGTCGTGACCGTTGCAAGCCTTGTTCGAAAATGCCTGGGGAGAAGAGCCCGACATCAGCAGACCCCACACAAACCGCGACCGTCTCGTCCGAGAGAGACGCGAGAGTTGTCCGAGCTGGCGGCGAGGACGGCGGCGCATCCAAGCCGCGTAGCTGTGTGACATGTCGCTCCCGAAAAGTACGGTGCGATAAAAAGTCACCATGTTCCAACTGTCGTCGGGCCCAAATTCCATGCGTTCTCCCTTCGAACGACAAGCCCCCGAGATGGGCGCGACGACTGGATCGCCTCTCCCACGCTGGCGTCGCTACAGCCGCACCCGTTGACGCTGGCTCCAACCAGGTGATGCAACGACTGCAAAATCTGGAAAATTTGGTGAAAAGTCTCAGCGCCGAGCTACACCAGGCGCGAGTGACTGGGAGCACCAACGCACAAGGCTCGGCATCACCGCCGTCGACAAGGACATGGCAGGCTCAACCGCAGCAGGCCGCATCGTCGGCCTCAACTAGCCCCAATTCACAGGGACATCGGCAGCCAGGGCGACTCATCCCCGGAACCTCGGGTCAAAGTCAATACGTAGCGAGTGGTTTCTGGTCGCAGATTAGTGACGAGGTATGCTTCACCATGTCTAGCCCGGATTGATAAGCTAAATGATCGTGCAGCTCGACTCCCTCAAAATCGAGACGCAGCGATTAGCGAATGACGACTCCGACACGTCCGACGACGATGTGTCTTCCCCAGCGACAAGCCCTTCTACTCTTGAGATTAGCCGCACACCTGCCCAGCGCCATGCTTTCTTATTTGGAAATAACTTGCGCCCACAACCTAGTGTCCATGATTGCTACCCGCTGCCTTCCCAAGTCCCGTTTCTTATTGATGTATTCGCCAAAAACGTGAATATGATCGCTCAGGTGGTTCATATCCCGACTGTTCGAAAGATGATTCGGGAAGCACCTGGAGGAGACCTATCGGCGTTGGGTCCGCAAGACACGGCCCTCATGTTTGCCATTTATTACGCTGCTGTCACATCCATGGAAGAGGCGGAAGTAAGTGTTGCGTACATTTTGTCATTGAGATTATTTCTCTGACTTTTCTGACATAGGTCACCCTAAATTTTGGGACAACGAAACCGAAGCTCAACTTAAAGTTCCGCATCGGCTTCGAGCAAGCCATGGCTAGCGCTGACTTCCTCACCAACCCGACTCTTATTCTGGTCCAAGCAATCGTCATCTTCTTATTCCTCGCCCGTCGCCATGACAGCCCTAGATTCGTTTGGATGATGACGGGAATTGCAATCCGCATGGCGCAATCTATCGGCCTTCATCGCGACGGCAGCCACTTTCCGAACCTGACACCCTATGAGGTTGAAATTAGGCGACGCGTCTGGTGGGCACTTTGCATGATTGATGCTCGCGCATCAGGGGATCAAGGAACTGACCTCACCATCTCGGAAGATGGCTTCGACACTCAACTGCCGCTCAACATCAATGACGATGATCTTAATGTTGACACAGCGGTCATGCCGGAAGCAAGAGAAGGTATCACTGATATGACGATTACCCAGGTTTCTTGCGGTCTCGTAGACGTCGAGAGGAAGATGGTTGCTAGACAAAAAGAAGGCCCCGCATCACCAGAGACGTCGAGCGCTGTATTCGACGAACTGTTCGCAAGGCTGGATCACAGCTACTTGCGGCACTCCAATCCAAACGGCGACATCACCTATTGGGTCGGCGTGACTATTGCGCGACTAGTTGCTGCCAAGATGACGCTTGTGTTGTACTTGCCAAGCATCGTGTCCGCGCCACAAGAGGTTGCATCCAACCAGCAAAGAGACAAGCTCCTTGTCGCCGCCATTGAAGTGGCAGAGTACAACCATGCGCTCAACTCGGAAGAAAAATGCAAGCATTGGCGTTGGGTGTTCCAGACTTATACCCACATCTACGCCATTGTCTACATGCTGCTATCTGCGACGCAAAGACCGTGGTCTCCGCTCTTGGAGCGCGCATGGCTCGCCCTGCAGAGCCCTTGGCTGATACCTGCCCAGTACAAGAGCGATAAAGACGTCAACATTTGGGTCCCCATTAGGAGACTGACCGTCAAGGCCCGTCGACACCGTGACGAAGAGCTTCGGCAACTACGTCAGGACCCTGCTGCTGTGCGACGCCTTGAGGAGGAATATTGGCATGCGACTCAGCCAGCCAGCCCAGGGCCGTTTACCGCACGAGATAGCATTGAAAGCATTCATCTTCGCTGGTTGAGTATCCTAAGCATGTCCCCAGGCCCAGGCGGCGCCACCGAATTCACAGCTGTACCGACTGGTGGACGCAATTTACATGAGCCCGGAGTTCTAAACATGGCGCGCAATCAAGATTTATACTCCGCTTCTCTGGGCAGCCATGGGCCGACAAACGGCGACATTCACAGCCACCAGACGAGCCAACCTACAGACAACGGAGAGGGCAGTGAGCCATTTACTGCTTCGATGGGCTTGGGGTTCGAGCCTGGGCCATGGGCCGCAGATGAACCTGTCCCCGGAGGTTTTACTGACACGGGTGTCGATGACATAGATTTTCTCGAGATGGATCTCGACGGTGACGTGGACTGGTCCAGTCTACTTGCCATGGCCGAAGTCGACTAGTACATGCAAACATTACCTACTGTGCACGACATCAAGGAACGGGCGAAATATCAATGATTGACAAATGTTGATTCGGATATTCATGTATTTCAACACTATTCCTCGAATTTCTGCACACACCTGAGCTCATGCGCTCGGCCCGGCTGTTTGCTCAGCGGGAATTGGTTGTTCTGCGGTAATTGCGCTGCTTTGAGCTGGCGAACTCTTGGACTTGCTTTCGTCTGAAAAGTCGACTGCTGCCCTTTGCATGACGGTAGTTGTAACAAGATAAAAAGATGACTGAAGGATATGGTCGGGCGATCGACATACTTCGGCCAGCGGGTATAGGCCCATCCTTTTGGCATACAGAGGCGTGAGAGGGATAGTTGGCACTCCGGGTGTAATGCTGACCGGCAGAATTCGTTCGCCACGACCCGGAAGATCTACGTAAAGTTGTGCTGCTGATGGGATGGGGTTCTAAACCAAAACATTTGTGCCCGCCGATGCCTCGGAGGGATGTTTTCCAGCAGCTGCATCTGCTTCGACTGTGCCTATTTCGGCTGTGGCTAGCAAAGCAGTGATCTGGAGGCAGTCTGTAGAGCCTGACTCCGGAAATGCGCGGTAAGCCGAGTGAGGTGCCCAGAATGGGTGCGTTTGCTCTCCTTCAAGCAGCGCCAGATTGCGCCGGAAAAAGTTCTGTAAGCGATCACGAAAATCGATGATTTTCACGACGTCAGGATCTTCAATCAAAGGCCACTTTAAAGATGGATTGTTCCAAAAGTCTGGGGTTGGCTCCCAAATAGGCTGGCCAGACAGTTTCTGGGAGTCCGGACCTGTCTCAATCGGGTGGCGACTGGCTCCAAATTTGGATCGTAGCCGGACATGTTGATCAGTGGCTCTTTGTTGCCATTCAACAGAGTGATCAGCTTTTTCGTCCTCTCGTCGAATCCAAATCTCAGGCGCAAGATCTGTGAATTGCCCGCATGGCAACCGTAACAGCATGTTCCTGATACGGCAATGAGGCGGGGGGTCATGAAAGAGCCGGAGACGAGACGGATCCACGTTGAAAAGTGTCTGAAACCAGCTGTTGTATTTCTCGAGGGACCTTTCCGTCTCGTCATTGGCGTCTGGCGACTCCAAGTCGGAAAAGCGTGTTGTCGAGAACTCCCAGCCACTGTGCTTCGATGGTAGCCAATGATAGCATAGATCCCCTCTGCCGCTGAACCATACGACTCGGCAGCACGCGGGACATAGGGAGATGAAAGGCGTACCTTGAGCCAAAGTCGTTTGATGAGAAGTCCATTTTGAATACCCGTAAATGTATGGATTCAGGTCGGCTGGTATTTCAAGCGGCCAATAGAGACGCGGCGGTTCAGGCAACTCTCGGACTAAGTGAGGACTACCTCCGAATTTCACTTGCAGATAGTCATTTGCCTCTATCAAAAGGTGAAACAGATTGAAACGAGAAGCATCTATACTCTCCACCGTATCCCATACGCGTGCATCGGTGTATGGGCTTGCGAAAAGGTCACAATCATGAGGCCATTTGTCACTAGATGCCGTCGACTTTTTGGACCAAGCTATGCGTTTGCATCTGGAGCAGACGCCTAAGAATGGAAAGTCGAGGACGCGTCTGCGTCGGAGAGATGGGTGAGTTGGCTCGGCCATGGCACTTGTAATCAGAATCTGCGAGTATGGCGATATATAGCGATGAAGGATTTGGGCTCGTTCCGCGTGGTGTCAGGGCGAGGTGCTTGAGCTGCTAAAAGTAATGGCGTTTCACGAATCGAATTTCTGGGGCGATATTGATTAAGATGGAGAAGAGTAGAAAGTCTGGGCAAGAGAAGGAAATTTGCTCGTGTTATATACTGTTAAGAGTGCCTACATTTGCCACGCCGCCGCGCTTTCCCTGGTAACCAAGTCGCTTTCGCAAGCGAGAAACAGCGATGTATCAGACGTGGCATGCTAGTGAAAAGTGAATGATCGATGGCAGTTTGACATGGCGCACAGATGGCATTGGCTCGATTCCGCGTGTGACGCCCGCTGTCATAGCTGCTGTGACTGCTGAAGTATTGCTGAAGTGAGTGTCTGAAGCAGTTGGTGCTACCAGAGGTGGGCAAGCGGAGAATAGTTAATCCGGGGCGATAGCGCTGCTAAAAGTTGGCCACCCAACAACTTGCGCTTGGTCGACTTCTTCTCGCAGTCTCTATAATCATACCATAACGGCTAAATAACGATGTCGTGGAGAAACCAGGGCATCACAGGATCGAACAACATCCCTCTTGGCAGCCGCCGACGGTTTGCCGCCGATGGCGATGTCGATGGCGACGTGACTCCCGATCGCGACTTGAAGCGCGGTCGTGACCCTGAACCCCGATCGGCCGAACCCAGCGGCCCTCGCCAGCGCAAGAAGCGCAACCGTTGGGGAGATGCATCGGAGAACAAGGCTGCTGGCCTGATTAATCTCCCCACTGCGATCACGTCTGCTATGACCAGTGAACAGCTCGAAGCTTATACTCTTCATCTCCGTATCGAAGAAATCAGCCAGAAGCTCCGTATTGACGATGTTGTCCCCGCCGACGGCGACAGGTATTTTTCTCGCTGTCCATCTACACGTCGTCTCATGCTAACAGTCTGACTCTAGATCACCTTCGCCTCCTCCTCAGTACGATAACCATGGTCGCCGTGTCAACACTCGCGAATACCGTTATCGCAAGCGCCTCGAAGACGAACGGCATAAGTTGATCGAAAAGGCCATGAAAACCATTCCTAACTACCATGCACCGCAAGATTATCGTAGACCTACCAAGACGCAGGAAAAGGTCTACGTTCCTGTCAACGACTACCCGGAGATTAACTTCAGTATGATTGCTAACCCTTTAACCCTAACCAAGACGATGCTTTGTCTCCCCCAAACTCCCCTGCTTGAAGTTTGATCTGCCCAGTGTGCCGGACCAGGCTTAGCATATGGGATCCTTCGTCGAAACGGGCTTACTCTTGACACTGCTCTCTGCTGCCGCTTGACCACGATACTAACACGTAGCTCTCCCCATCAAGTCGGCTTACTTATTGGCCCTCGTGGCAACACTTTGAAGAAGATGGAGACGGAGTCCGGCGCCAAGATTGCCATTCGCGGCAAAGGATCCGTCAAGGAAGGCAAGGGCCGATCTGACGCGGCTCACTCTAGCAATCAGGAAGAGGACCTCCACTGCCTGGTTATGGCTGACAACGAGGACAAAATCAACAAAGCCAAGCAACTGATTCACAATGTCATTGAGACGGTCAGTACAATCCCATAATCCCTCGTGCTATACATTTATTAACGATCACAGGCTGCCTCTACGCCCGAGAACCAGAACGAGCTCAAGCGTAACCAGCTTCGAGAGCTTGCTGCGCTCAACGGCACCCTGCGAGACGACGAAAACCAGGCCTGCCAGAACTGTGGTAAGATTGGCCATCGTAAATACGATTGCCCCGAGAAGCAAAATTACACGGCCAGCATTATATGCCGAGTCTGTGGTAACGCAGGCCACATGGCTCGCGACTGTCCTGATAGACAGCGAGGTGCCAGCTGGCGTAACGACGGCGGACGTCCCGTCGGCAAAGTTGGCGCCGGCGACGGTATTGACCGCGAATACGAAGTGAGTGTTTAATTCTGGCGAGAGACAATCCACAGTCATGCTAACCATCTGCAGCAACTCATGCAAGAACTTGGCGGTGGTTCTGGTCCTCCTGCTCGTATTGAAGCCGGTCCTGGTGGCGGTGACGAGGCAGATGCCAGGCCTTGGCAGAGAGGAGGAGCGATTGGAGGCCCGGCACCTTGGAGATCCCGCCGTGACGACAGAGATGCGGGTAGCGGACCCTCGGGCGGTCCCGCTCCTTGGGCCCGTGATCGCAATCGTGGACAGGATAATTATGGCGAGGGCTGGAACGGCGGAGGCCGTGAAGCGTCAGGCGGTGCTGCCCCCTGGCAGCAACAACAGCCCGCTGCAGCATACGGCCAAACGGATGCAGGTTACGGAGGCTATGCCGGATATGCTGGGTATGCCGCGAACGGCTACGGAGCTGCGCCTGGCATGGCTCCTCCGGGAGTGTCGAATGGTGAGGGTGGTCTCGATGCGCCCCCTGGCCTCGCCGGTCTTAGCTCGTTGATTCAGCAGTACTCTGGCGGTGGCCTTCCTCCTCCCCCTCCTCCCAGCGAGGGACCGCCTCCTCCTCCTGGTCCGCCGGCCGACCAGCCACCACCTCCTCCCCCTCCTGCGTAAACAAAGGGGAAGAACAGTCCAGCATGACAGAATCGAGATGGACATTCGGCGGCCCTGTAAAGCAAACTAACGATGGCTCTGCAATTCTTTACCAAGCGGACGGAGGCTTGAAACACCAAGGCTTTACAGCAGCCGTTGTCGCGAATTTTTATTGCTAACAACAGGACGAACGACAGCAATCCGACGAAACTCTGTGTAATTCTAGTTTAAAGGTATTTATATAGTTGCCACGTGCATCACATAATAGATGCACTTGGATGAGATTGATGCTGTTTTCGAAAATTTAATCAAGATGTAACTTTAATTGACTCGCAAAAGCTTTCCCACGCAGCAAAGTGTCGCGCTGTGGTGACACTGTGGGTTCGCAGGTGGAGTCAATCTTGTACCAGTTTGAGCTGGAATGACGGCAGCTCAGCGAGCTCCGCATTTAGCCAAGACTGATGATCCCGTTGTCATGCTTGAGGCTTCCCTTCACCTTCCACAACACTACTGCCGAGGACGAGGTGCGCAATGACTCCGGCCAATCAGTGAGAAACAATAGGCTGCCAAGTCACCTCTTTCTACCTCTGCTTGATACCGTTGCCCTCAAACCCCGCAGCGCCATGGCCATCTGGAACCCGTTCGCCTTTCGGCCCTGGCCCGTCTTCTTCTGGACCACGGCCACCTACCTCGCCATCCTTATCCCGCTCCTCTACGTTCATGAGACGGTCCCTGCGATTCCCAAGAATAACGCGCTGCCGGTTGGTGTCAACCTCACGGACGCCTGGATCGACCTACAGCGCATCACCGCGCACTATCATCCTTACAACAGCCATGCCAACGACGAGGTTCGCGAGTATCTCGCCAAGCGCGCGAAGCAGATTCTAGACCAGAACAAGACGCCGTACACCGTTGACCGGTCTGGCGGCCGAGTATGGAGGGCCGACGCGCGCACAGCTGCCGGGAACGCGCCCAGTGTAACACTGTTCGACGACCAAATCTCCAACGCGACGTTCATCACCGAAAACACCGTCAAGGGCCGCAAGGCTGACACCCAGTCTGGACAATACTTTGAGGGAACCAACCTCTACGCCTACATTCGCGGCAAAGAGGACCCAGAGGGCGAATGGTGGAGCTCCGAGGACGCCGCCGAGACATTCCGAGGCAAGGGTGGTGTCCTCGTCAACTGTCACTACGATTCGTAAGTGGTGCAGTTCATATTCGCCTCGTATATAGCTAATCAGGAATCAGTGTTGCCACCGCCTATGGCGCTACTGACGATGGCATGGCTTGCATCACCTTGCTGCAGCTGTTGAGCCACTATACCACTGAGGGAAACCAGCCAAAGCACGGCATCGTTCTCCTGTTCAACAATGCCGAAGAAGATGGTCTACTCGGAGCCATTGCCTTTGGATACAGCCCATTGCGCCAATTCTGTCACACATTTGTCAACCTCGAGGGCGCCGGAGCTGGTGGCCGTGCCATGCTATTCCGCACCACTGACTTGGAAATTGCCAAGGCATATGGCTCTACTCGTCATCCTTTTGGCTCCGTCATTGCCGCAGACGCCTTTGAGTCTGGCGTCATCAAGAGTGGTACCGACTATCAGATTTTCGCCGACCACTACGGCCAGCGCGGCATGGACATTGCCTTTTATTCACCGCGCTCGCGATATCACACAGAGGACGATGACACCCGACATGCTTCGGTGAGGAGCATATGGCACATGCTCTCCGCCGCCCTTTCGTCTACAAAGTCGCTCTCTGAAACCACTGGTACGCTGTTCCATGGCGATCGCGCCGACGGCAGAAATGACTTGGTCCAGAACGGCAAACCGACGCGTGGTGTGTGGTTCGACTTCTTCGGCAGCGCCTGGGCCACTTTTGCGCTTAGGGGCCTCTTTGCCTGGACCCTGACGCTCCTCATTGCCACGCCCCTCATTCTATTCATTGTTACTGTCCTTTTAATCAAGCAAGACAAGTACTACTTCTTTGCGAGCAGTACCCAGGCAGACTCTGGCATGAGCGACAGTCTTCTCGCTCTGAATGGCTGGCGTGGACTGTTCCGCTTCCCTTTCGCTCTAATATTCGCCTCTGCCCTTACCTTTGGTTCCATCAGACTCGTGGGTAAAGTCAATCCGCTCATCATCTACAGCAGCAATTACGCAGTGTGAGTCTACTACATCTCCCCTCACAACTCAAGCTAACAGAATTCAGCTGGGCCATGTCCTTCTCAATATTCTACACTTCATTTTGGCTCATCATGCGGGGCTCCAGCTACGTTCGCCCAAGCGCCCTTCACCGCGGCTATTCTTTAATTTGGCTCTTTGTAATAACCTGGGCTTTTCAAATCTTTGTTGCGGTCTGCGAGGACCGCTTTCACGTTGGAGCCTTTTATTTTGCTGCTTTTTTCCATACCGGCGTCTTCTTGGCTGTCCTCATCTCGCTCCTCGAGCTGTTTGCACTCCCGTCCAAGTCTGCCTTTGCCAAACAGGTGCAAGATGCGGATCCCCCTAGCAACCACATTGCAAGCAACGATCAGGATAACGACGGCGCAGACGACGACGAAGAGGAGGAGGAAGAGCCGACAGAGGAAACTCCGCTCATAGCTGATGAGCATGGCCACAGTGGAGCCGACAACGAAGACCAAACCACTTTTGCCACAACTTATAGAAGAAGACCTGCTCCTGCTGATGATGGCCTGAAAAAGTCAACGGCCGCTACTCACGAGCCATATGCTAACGAGCAATCCTGGTCCGGTCGCCTGCCGAGCTGGACTTGGTTCCTTCAGTTGCTCGTCCTTGCCCCCAATCATCTTAGTATCACGGCGAACACGGCTCTTGTGCAAATCGCTGCCATGTCGCAGACGAGTGTTGACGGTAGTGACAAGCTTCTACCTCTGCTGGCTGTCGGACTTTTGACTATTGTTCTGTTACTCCCCTTGACACCTTTTATACACCGTGTCAACCACCAGCTGCCAACTTTCTTGTTCCTGGCATTCATCGGCACGCTCGTCTACAACTTGGTGGCTTTCCCATTCTCCTCCGACTACCGATTCAAATATTTCTTTCAGCAGACAATTGACGTGGACCATGATACGAACCAAGTCTCCATCTACGGCATTCCGGACTATACCCGGGAGATTATCCAAGCGCTTCCCGGAGCAGCTGGGCAGAGCATAGAATGCAAACCAAGTAAATCTCGCGTCGGCCTCTGCGTCTATGACGGAAGCGCACAGCCTCCTAACGTGGCACCGGGTTTTGAAACCAGAGACCTGGTGACACTTAGTGCCTCTAAATCTTCCGACGGCAAGTCTGTCAATCTGCAACTAGACGCCATCGACACCAGGACGTGCACCATCAGCTTCTCGTCACCCGTGTCCGGATTTGCCGTGGAAAACGCTGCGCCGATTGAGAAACGACCTTCGGTTGGGCTCAACAGCGTGCGACTGTGGCGACGCAGGTGGGAAGGCCCATGGAATGTAACTCTGCAGCTCGGTAGCAGCCGTAGCATTGGAGGTCTTGCTGTGGAGGAGGAAGAGGAGGAAATATTTGCCAGTGAGGAGCTCAAGACCAGAGCGGATGCTTTTGAAGTCACAGCCAGCTGCAGCTGGAGCGACGCCAACGTGGCCTCGGCCATTCCTGCTTTTACGGAATTCAAGCGGTACGCGCCGCGATGGGCCGTGCTATCCAAAGCGAGTGTCGGCCTGGTCGAGGTGAAGAAGACGATCAAGGTTTGATGTGTAGTAGAAAGGTCCCCTGTACGAGTATCTCCCGTCGTTCGCGTCGTGTACGAACCCTAATGATCCATCTCATGTACTGATACTAGCCGTCTCGAGTAAGTGTTTCCATAGATGGTACTTTAGTATTTCAACCTCCTGTAACTTTTTTTACTTTTTCACTATCAGTAGTTCTGAGTAGATACCAATAAGACGATCTTTAAGACTAGTTGCCAATGTGGCTAATAGTAGTTGACAATTGAAACATTGAATAGAGTTTACATTCTTCCTTGGCCGTCAAGGCAACAAGGTCGGCGGTCATTCGCCCATGGCGTCTAGCTAAAGGCCTACCCTAGAACGGGGGGGGGGGGGGGGGGTTCAGTTCAGGCTTCTTCATACTCCAATACTCTTGTCGCCGTTGGACTGAGCAGTTTCCTCTATTTCACAACTCAAAAGCCCAGGTTCAAGAGAGAACTCTGTCAGAGAACTCCAACGGCAAGCTGTTTCGTCCGGACTACTGTACCAGAACTTATTGGAGCTGCTGTGTCCAATCATGCCGTACCTTCAGACCCGCCAATTGATGATTCTAAGTTTATGTCGACGCTATTCTGGATGGCAAAGATTACCACCGAGGACACATTGTGTCAAGCTGACGCCATGGTAGTCCGCAAGACTCCTGACGCAGTCATTAAAGGTTCTGTGGCAGGCCTTGAGAGCATCGCCGCCTTCGTTTCGGCACTAAACCAGCAACTAGCATTAGCCTGTGGCCAAAGATTTATTTCAAGTGCTCGCGTTGTGGTGACTTACGACTGTACAGCTACCGCATTGATCAGCGACATCCAGCATGCAAGTGCTATCTTCGAAGTCGGCGGCAGCCATCCCGGACAGCATGGTTGCAACGAAAATTGCAAAGAGCTTCATATTTGCGATAACGAATATTGGAAGAGATAGAAACCGGATAGGGTAATGGAAGAGGTAGAGACAGAATAGGGGCAGTCAGAGAGGGCTTTATACTAGGCACACAAAGCGGCGAGGCGCTATCAGGGACCGGCTGGGTGCAACCAAATCCAGCGGTGAAGATTTTCAACAAAGAAATGGTGGGAAAAGAACTGCCGAATATTGGGTCATTGACGGGACTTGCGTAAAAGATAGAGTTTGTATTGCGATACTGGTAATACAATACAATAAAAGTGGCTTATATACGGGGCATGACAGTATGGACCTGTCAGACTGTACAACGGCATTGTGAGGGGACCTGGGTTGCCAATATTATATCGTATATACTATTATCAACAATGACTTATGTGCTCGGGCTTGCGGATATTGGCATCGGCCAACCACTCGAGAACCAGTCTCTAAAAATGACACCTGTCAAAGAGTGGAAGCAGAGCATTATCGAGGTTGAGCATCTCCGCAATATTCCCTGGCAGGGTCTTTTCTCCCGACCCTCTCCCCACAGCAGGTGTTCTCGACTCGTCAATAAATGGTCTCGATCTTCGGCTGTGGCTTCCCGAGATAAGGGTTGCAAATCCATTTTCCGGTCCAAAGAATCGCGCGCTTCGATGTCAAGTCCGCGGCGCCAAATCCACAAAAGTCTGTCTACCGGAGCGATCAGATCCGCCCACGTCTGCACTAAAATCAGCCCAGTCACATCAGCATTTAAAATGATTTTTTTTTTCAGGCCGCAGGGAATACTGACCACTCTTTACTTTGCGCTTCAAGCAACGCAAGCTTATATTTTGCGTGTCGCTCGACGTAGACCGACAGGCTGGGGCCGTGAGCTATAGTAGTATTGAAGCGCTGAGGCACTCGAAGCCGCCAATGTGGTGCGGGCCATGCACTTGCCAACAAGCTTGTCGTATTTGCAGATAAACGCGGTGGAAATACAACCGAATACAGCTTTACATCATCAACGCAATCGCGTCGACAGTTCACAAGGCGCGAGGTCTGTCACTACCGGTTGTTACCGTTACGTTAAAACCTAGACCTCCCTAGCGGACAGCAGATCTATCCGTAAGTAGAGGAAAAGCTCCCGAGCAAGTGTACTTAACATACTATCATCTTAGTGCCAGCAAAGCAAACCTAGAAGCAATGACTACTCTAGTAATCGCCTAGCTAATTGTAAATACTCCTTAGGCCTTTACATAGCAGTATCCATTTATCATTGTCTGCTTGAGGTTGCACTAAAATAGCCAATTAGAATGCATTCTGTGTTTCATTCATCCTACATAAATATAATACCCTCCGGGTGTATAAATACGCCTGAGTCAACTGTTGCGAGAATCTCACATTGAGACCCCGAACGCCCCCCCCCCCCCCCCCCCCCCCCC
>MSJG02000430.1:20256-40382 GCA_001931865.2 Beauveria sp. IMV 00265
CCCCCCCCCCCCTGCGCCTCATAACAGGACAACTAATATGCAAGCGAGGAATCCAATCGCAACTTTCTATCCACTTTAGATCAAAGTTTCATATATTATTATCGTCAAGTCGGCAGCAGCTGTTTAGAGAGTAGATAGAGAAACGGCAGGTTCTATTACTATTGATTAGTGCCAGGGTTCTTTGTTGATTAGAAGGACTTACTAGGCTGGCTTTGCTGTTGCTTGTGACTTGCAGCCGCCGTATCCATGCAGAATAGGCGCCTTTCTAGGGTTGTTTGCTGCTTTTCGCCCATAATGTGTGCGAATCCCGTCACTGCGAGCAGGTAAATGATGATATACAGAGCTCTCATAGTGGCAAGAAGTTAAGAAATGATTTAGAAAAATATCAACTCAACATAATGTTCCCATCTAGGCCGGATTATATATATTTTACCAGTCGTTATCCCACATATTCAGTTCGACCAATGGACAGGTTTTTCAGCCCTTCTCTACCACTTATTAGCTTCTCGCTTCGTCTAGTGTTATGTGTCACCTCCTAGACTTCTCTATGCTTTTCGTCATTGCCTATACTTTATGCGTATAAGTGTGGGTACTCTTACCACTAAGGTGATTTTCATGCTAGACTTTTAGGACTATTATAGGCCGCTTAGACCGAATATAGAGAAATCCGGTGGCCGATGTCACTCCGCCCATCGGTCTATGTTACTCCTCTCTCGCTGCTTTATGTATAGCCCAGGATTCCGTAACGTTTCTATATAACAAGTATCTTGCCCAACATCAAACGACATTCCCCTGCGCTCCGCTCAGGTCTCGCAATACTCGCCCCACGCCGAGATTTCTAGATTGTGCTTAGGGGCCTGAAGTTCAGATGGGCATGCGTCGCAAAAAAATAATTTTATTTGTATTATTACGCTTCCGGGGTATATTGTCTCCGGGATTACGCGTTTACTTTACTACTATCCCCTCATCGGTCCACCCAAACGTCGCTCGGTTATCGCCGCTCCGTGCCGAGACCCTGAGCCGCGTGCCGACTATAAGGCGGCGGCCGTCGGCTGCTGCAGCATCCACCGCGCCATAGACGAGTCCTCTGCATACATACATTCGATCCTATTAGCCCTGCAAGGTAATATAATAGCTATATAAAATTAGTTATTATAATGACTATATTAACATATTATAAATTAACTAAAAGGAATTTTTAAATTATTATTTAGAAGTTTAATATCTAAAGTTTTAATATTTTTATAAAAGTTATATAAAAATTATATAAGAATTATAATTATATATTAAATTTAAAAATAAAGTAAAAATATTTTATTTTATAATATCTTTTTTTTATTAGCTATCTTAAGTATTTATTTAGAATTTTATTAATTATATATAAATATAATTAAAACTAATTATTATATTATAATTCTAAAATATATATCTTACTTTTTAAAAACTTATAGTAAAATTAAATAAGTTATTTAAGTAAGATCTTAATAGACTTTTAAATTTAAATAGTTATATAAAACCTATATAAGAAATAGATACTCTCTAGGTCCTACGTTTTACCCTGTCCCCTAATATGGTATCTGACTACGGAAGATTTAAACCTGCTAGTTACTTTTCCTAACTTTATGTAGATGCTATTCTCATCAACAAAGATTGCCACCGAGGACATGTTGTTCTAAAAGCTGCAGCCATGATACCTCGCAAGGCTCCTGACGCAGTCGTCAAAAGTTCTGTCAGACGTATTAGTGATAATGAACCGCGGTCAGATACCGGCGTCTGTCCTCTGGTGTGACATGTCACATTAGGCACCATGCCTGCAGGATCACATACTCGACCCCTCACTTGAGTACATAAATCCTGGGAAACCCGCCAGGCCATTTTCTGGCAAGTAAAGCAATACAATTAGGTTATCGCCATCATGGACAACAAATACAGGATCGAACAGCTCCCAGACAGCCTAACAAGGCAGGCGGCGAACATTATAACGGCCAATGACGAGGCCGAAAAGGTCTCGGCAGCGCAGAATACCCTTGCCCTGCTCGCGATAAACCGTTATCAAGTTGTAGGTTTCACGCACAGCATCAGGCAGACAAGGCTAATTTGTCAGACACCAATGAGAGAGAAGCGAACAGGTGAAGAGATCGAGCGACTCTCAAAAATCGTGACACTGCAGCAAGGAGAAATGGTACTCGAAACGCCACTTGGCAAAAGAAGCATTGCAATAGTTTTGGAAGACTTGGAAAACGGTAGCGTTGGGATATATGTGAAAGAGTCTGAGGATAGGCCATCTGAGCGTTCTAGAATAAGTCTCACGCGTCATTGTTGTCGGAGAAATACCGTATTCATACTAGACGAAGAGGTGATGATCGGAATACCAAACAATGGGGAGCCCGGGGAAGCAGACAAGTATCCTAGCAGCGTAAAGTTGCTTATTGTAAAACTTGGGTATAAACCAAAATAATATTGTCTAGTAATAGTTTGCAGATACTGGATTTTCAATTCGCCTATTGCTGCGGAACCTGCGGCGGAACATGCAGAACCTGTAACCATAGCTCGTCCAATTGCGCAGCTTGCTCGTCGATAATGTCGCCAAGCGCCCTCCAGCCATCATCATTCATACTTGTGCCCGTCAAAAAGACTTTGGACTTTGTGTCGACAGGTAAGCGATTCGTTAGAATTGCCGAATATTTCCCAATTTTGCGTTTCATCCATGCCGTAGCTCCCAAGGCGCGGATACAACACCAAGGCGCCGCCAATACTATTGCTCAGGTGTGCGTAGGCCCTGCGTCTGAAAAATTACGAAAACCCGGCGTGAACAGGGTTATTCACGCTGCACTCGTGCGGCTGGATCGGGTGCAGGTATGAAGATGCACATTGGACTGGGAAGCTCGACCCAGCCGTCGAGTAGTGAGGGGCACGGACAATCAGTTCAATGCCGCGGGGGCGCACTCGTGCGTCACTGCTCCTATCGACACCTTCCATGCTCATTCAAGAGCGAATAGACATCGAATACGCTGAAAAAAAAGAATCGCGCAATTGTCCCCGCAGACCTCTGGATCGGTTGTGCGTCTTTTCGGCGCTAGAGTCTCGCCACGAACCGGTAGTGGCGGCCCTTTTCTTGAAGTAGCCTTGGGATGCCCTCATGACGGAGGCTCAGAAGTACCTCTTGAAGCAGATGCAGAGGTGACACATTCGGATGCTAGGATGTCGGGAATTGCGATGGAACAACTGCTTGGCTGAAATTTCGCGACCGGAGCGCCGGGCGCCATCAAATCTAAGGCTTAATGGCGCCTCTGCGGCGAGATATTGCTGTTGCTGGTACATGCAAGTATTCAGGGTACACCTGTCTTTCTAATAGAGAGGATGTTGCAAGGTCCCATGAAATCCATCATTTGCATAGGCACGCCGTCTGCTCTCAATATGCCGTAGGGAACGAAAAGATACGCCAGAGCTTGTTCCGAGACAAGCGTGCGCGCACACACATGCATTATTCCATACGTGTTTGTCTCCATGCCAAATGTTCCATTCGCCCCTGCATTCATCACTTCTTCATCCGCCGCATCCCACCACTTTCCTGGCCGCAGCGACGCGCTCATGCATGCCCTGGAATGTGAATTGAGCGTCGAACCCTGCGCCCACGCCACAGACTGGTCCTACCCTGTCGTCCGATGGATAAGATTGCGGATGGCATAGCAGGCGAATCGTACCTGTGAGGTCAACGGGCCCATGTTCTCATTGAGCCGCGCATGCGGCCAGTGGACAGCGCCAGCCGTGGCCTGGGTCTTGCCGAGGAGCGTCGAGAGCGGCTTGGGCGACGGGATAGGATGAACGATACAGAGTGGTGGATGGGGTGCGCATGACTGTAGTATAAAACAATGAGATATGGCGAATCATGGCAACAGGTCACTTGAAATGCGTATGAAGGCTTACATATTCGGCGTTTCGGCTGAGATCTAGTTATTGCCTGTTAGACTTACACTGCGCGCTGGCCATGGACCAGTCATTCGCGCATATTGGATCCCATCGGCCCCCCACAAGCCAATAAGAAAATGATGTCGGCTTAATCATCATAATGGCCGAATTAATACATTTCGGACTATCGTCATGTAGAGGCCAAAGATCTGTACTCTTGGCGTTGTTGTCAACACTTCGCCTTCAGGCCGGTCATATGTAATGCTGCCTCCCCCACCTATCACCTCGCGTGCCACGTCTCGCAACCACCGCAGGGACGAGCGTGCGAATTAGATGCTTGCTGACCCCTCCATCTTCTTAGAACGCTACTCAGCCATATACTGCACGCAATGACCATTTCGTTCCCTTCTGCATGGCACGGCCTATTAGAACGTGTCTCAAGCCGCTTTCAGGTCTCCGTCTCCCACTTTGCATACTGCATGTGCCTGTAGAGGCAGTCTTCCCGCATAGCGCATGCAAGTAAACAACGCGGGCTAATCACGGGGATGATTGAGATTTGTCATTGGGATATCTTGTCTTGTCTGAAGGACCGTTGCCCTTACCGGGGTCTCTGCGATCGCCCAGTACCCAGGCAGCCAGGCAGGGGCTTTGCACCACTCATGAACTGAAATTTCCTCCATGTCACTCTCATCCGATTGGCCAATTATCCGAGAGTGCTATTATATCGATTACAGCCGTGAGATTGGGCCCCTTGGGTTGGGCAATCTGCGTTTCCTGCCGTTACCCCTCACTGATCACGTAGCATACCTATTGCGAAGGCCGCACACCTTTGCTTCGCTTTGCTTGGTGAATGTTATCTTACATTTCATCAGTCAATTCGAAGTTCCACGAAGCTTCACTTATGCATTGCTTGGTGTGCCCATTTTCCTCGCACTAAATATCTCCGTGCTAACGTCAGTAGCAGCCAGCTATATCTCTATATTGCTAGCGCTACGCTTGTCACGTTGGCAAGCTATTCGATAGTAATCTGGAAATTTCGATCGAGGACTGTCTCTATCAACGGCCAAAACGAAACAAGAAAAAGACAATGTCAGACCTTACCCAAAAAATAAAGACCTTCAGGGTCAGCGGCGTTCCAACTGAATGGGAGAAAAATGACCTCCTGAAGCATCTCAAAGGAGCTACAGTTCGAACGCTTGCATCTGAATATCATGGCAAATCGCAGACTGCCATCGTCAAGTTCAAGGAGGACGCCGACAAGACCAAGTCAATCTCAGGATGGGGAGTTGAAACGGGCTCGTGGGCTCTGGAGATTGATGAACACTTTCATGGCATGACTACCCTTCACACACCACCCATCGCGGACCACAAGGTAGAGTATGTACTTGTGTAGTCGCACACATGCCTTTAGCTAACTTACAAAGTGTTGTTGCAGTGTCTGGCCTTGGAGGCCATGCCTTTGGTTCTTTCAAGGAAAGAGGAGGGGATTACATGTGGATATGCGATGAGCTTCCCAAATGGCTTGCGGAACCTGGCACTGGTTCAAAAATGGCCAGAGTCATGATTTACGGTCATGAATCCAAGGTCCCCGGGAGCAGCAGCGCCCAAGTTCTAGGCAATATTGCCGAGACCTTCAGAGATACACTCCGTATGGTACTTGGGTCCAGCAGAAATTCACCCATTATCCTCATCGGCCATAGCCTGGGTGGTCTGATTATAAAGCAGGTGAGCGCCAAGGGTTCTGCATTACGGTTCTTCAAGTGCTAAGTTGATAATCAGTGTCTAATACTGTTGTCCAAGTCAAATAAGCAAGAGGACAAGGCACTGCTAGACGCGGTTTCTGCAATTGTTTTCTTTGGTACCCCCCATCGAGGCATGGAAGCTAGACGCCTGATTGATATGACCAATGATGGTACAAATCAGGAATTGGTCATGTCTCTCAGCAGTTCCTTCCCATCATTTCTGAGAGAATTACAGCGCGACTTCGAACAGCTGTTTACTGGTAATCATACCAACTCGGAAGTTTTCTGTTACTATGAAACAGAGCTTTCACCCACTGCAGAATGGGTTCGTTTTTACATTTCCTTTTTTATTGCTTGTATTACTTATTAACGAACGAGTAATAGAACGAGAAGGAAGGAAGATGGAAGATGGATGGTCCCAAGGCCATGCTCGTTGACCAAGATTCCGCCACAGCAGCTCGCCCGGGTCAAAATTCCGGAGAATATGAGAGTGCGATTAATAGGACGCATTCTGAAATGGTCAAATTCCAAAAAGATGACCAATATGGGACTATAGTGCTTGGAAAACTCCAGGACCTGTGCACAAATGCTCTTCGCATCCAAGTCACCAAGAATCCCGCTCGGGCAACATGTGAGTACTTTACCTAGACGAAATATAGCTAGCTTCTGAACTGAGCGCAGTGAGAATGATTCAGCAAATGGAAAGCGATGTGGAGCTAGCCACACAGACTATCGCAAATCTGATTGCGGCCATGTCACGCGTTCTTATGACAAGCCCTCGCAAACAAGAGCAAGCCATACAGACTACCGCAAGTCTGGCTGCGGACATGTCACGAGTTCTTCTGACGAATTTTTGCGAACAAGAAAGGAGGCTGGAGCATTTCGAAAATCCCATCGCGCGGAAAGTTCAGACTTTGATAAGAGCCTGCATGGCAGAACTCCCCGCAGAACTCCCCGAACCGCCAGACAACCCATGGAATTGGAAAAAATCTCTAGAAAAGAGACGAGGACTGATAGAAAAGATACGAAAACTAATAGAAAATAGGAAAAAGGAGATCGTCTTGTGAGTATCTTCGAGAGCTAGTGCAAATTAGTTAAGTTTACTGATTTGTTCAATTAGAGAGGCTATCCTTTACACCCAGAATGACAAGAAGAACGAAATCATGTCGGGAATTGAACGCGATGCGCTCTTCAACCTAGCCATAGCAAAGTTGTTGAGCCTAGACGACTATGAATTTGGCCAAGAGCAAGAGCGAGTGTTGAGAATAATCCGACGATTTCTATACGAATTTCATAAGATCAGAGAGAAAAAGCTCCATCATATTGGTGCGCCATCCGCCGGTACCTACGACTGGCTTGCTTGGTGTGACCCGAATCGTTTGGAGAGCCTGCATGAAGAATCCTGCCCAAAACTCGACATTTGCAACCAAAACTATGCGCAAAGCTTTCCAAGGCAGAGGAAGAAATCCCAAGATTTTGCCAACTTTCTCAAAGACGATCTCGAGCCGGCCAAGTCAACCTATATGATTGTTGGTCTACCAGGCTCGGGCAAATCTACTCTGATGAAATATCTGACCCAGAGCGAACAAGTCAAAGAAAACTTGACAAAGTGGGCACGTCGACTTAACAAGACATTAATACATGCTCGCTTTTTCTTCTCCATATTGCACAACCTCATGAGCAAGGACACCATGTGTCGTGATATCATCCTGCAGATAATACGCACCACCCCGAAACATCAAGGTACCTATTTGGCAACGAAGATGGTACAAATGGTGTCTTTGAACCAGGATCAGATGAGATTAGGAAAGTGGTGGAGAATATCTTCAGCAGCGGCGAGCACTTGATCAAAACGAAGTATTGCATTTGTCTTTTCATCGACGGATTGGACGAGTTTCGAAGATCTTCTACTTCAGACCACTTGACTCAGAATAACGCAGACATTCTCGCACTGATAGAAGAGTTGCGAGCCTGCTGCGGCCGTGGAGTATCTGTGAAGCTGGTATTGTCCTGCCGGCCAATAGCAGGGTACATTCCAGAACTCTTTCCGCATTCTCGCATTCAACTCCATAAACATACAAAACGGGATATCCTTCACTCCTTACTTCAAAAACCTGAGAGGCTTAGAATGTCGAACATAGATTTTGCAATCTACGAGAAGCTTTGCCCGAAGATGACAGATGCATCCAATGGGGTGTTTATCTGGGCTGACCTCGTCGCAGAAAAGGTATTGAACGGCCTTGTGGACGGTAAAGATGAAGAAGAATTGAAGCAGACGATTGATGGTATAAGCGACGATTTGCACGAATTATATGGAATGACTTTGGAGAGAGTCAAAACGACAGATCGACCAAAGGCAGCTGTTCTTTTCTACTTGGCCGTCTTTAAGCCGGAAGGGTTCGTGCTTAACATGGTGGTCTACAAATGGTTAGACCGCCTGAAAAAACCTCTGTTCCCTATGGATGAGGCGGTTCCTTCAAGTGTAACTTGTGCTCCGGCTGACGAACCGAGCAAACGGCTGGGGGTACTGTCTGCAAACTGTCTAATTGCGAAAAGGAGGCGTTTTGAAACAAGCCACAGATGGACAATCCCGGAGGCCACCTTCTGCATCTTCTCGACAGAGATAACATTCTTTCATCGATCGGTTGCAGAATACCTCAAGGCTTTGATGGACGAAAAGGAGAAGCATACTCCGGGTCCAAAATGGTTATCGAATCAAAGAGAAGGAATATTGAAGAGTATCAGCGGGAACACGGGGCTCATAGACCCATTTCTACGAATCTTTGTTGCCGAAATGAGATATGGAGTCGAAAGGCAAGACTATAACGGAAAACGACATCACGATGATTTGGATTTTGGATTTTGGGGCGAGATTGGAAGCAGCATCTCACAAAAGCGGCTCCTTGATCTTGGGAACGTGGCAGAACTTGCACGCACCTACTGGGCATTTTACGCGCACTTTGAAGGCGGCCGTGCTGGCTTCATTGGCTCTAATTGGCCTGTCGGGGTCGATCTCTTTCACCAACGTCAGATGACTTTATCATGGGCGATGTACTTCGGGTCTGCGCTTAATATTATCGGGGAGCTTCCAGGTCGACAAATTGGGCCAGCTCTTGGAGCTCGCCTAGCCATAATATCCGCGATTCGAATGGATTCAGAGGTGTTGAAATGGCTCCTCAAAAGCAGATGCGCAACCCCAACACGCACGCTTTCAGTTTTGAAAAGCGAACTAGTTGACGCTATAATGGATCCTTTGCGTCGCAAATTTGGAACAAATCGGGATCATGGCATAGAGGACTGCACGTGTGGCTTCCAAGAGGATTCTCTCATCAGCATACTTGGCGTTCCAACGCCAATCTGGCTCATTACTTTGCGGATATTTGGAGCAGCCGCCAGAAGCGCCCGACTCTCTCCTCTGGCAAGGAAAGAGAATCAAGATCATCTGGAAGCTTGGCAGAAACTCCTGGGAGTGTGGCTGTCGGAGAGCGAACCCAGTGACGCAGTATTCGTTGTGGCAGCTGACGAGAACAAACTCAATGGGAAAAAGGACATCGTCAGTGATGAAGGTCTATTTTACGTGGAGATTGAGCAGTTGTGGGATCAATTCAGGAAAGTGGCGGGGGAAAGTATCGAGTCGAGGGAAACAGAGTTACTAAGGAAAAAGCTAAAGGGACTGCGACGACCAAATTTGAAGGAAGGGCATCGGGTGGTTGGTCGGCCAGGTACACGAAGGCGATACAGGCACATGTCCGACGCTATGCTCTGCAAGTGTGAGTGGGCGGTATATGGCGTGGTTTCTCGAAATTTCGATTTATTAGGTAACTTTGATTGGAGCTTAGACTTCGTCGAATATACCTTGACCTTTGTTAAAGTAAGGTAAAAAATAGCAGAAAAATAATACTTAATTATAAATATATTATAACTCTAAAATACTCTACATAGTACTTTTATTTATTTAGGTATTTTCTTATATCTTTTAAATATATTATTATTTTATATTCTAATTAAGAAGAATTAAAGTTTATTTATAAAGAAAAAGAAATAATATTAATAACTTTTAAAAAAAGCTCTATTTAATATAAAAAGTCCCCTTAATAACTTACTTATATAAGTTATTATATTAGTTATATTTTAATTATATCTTATAACTAAGTTAGTTAAGATATTATAATATAGCTACTTTTATAGCCTTCTAGGGTAATATTAGATAGTTATCTACTTACTTATAGCTATATAAGGTCTCTATTAGGTAACTTATTTTTAATAACCTTATATATAGTTTAATTTATTATAGGCTTTTTATAATTCTCTTTAAGTATTATAATATTAAAAATACCTTTTAAAGACTTATTCTTTAATATATTTTTAAATATATTTTATCTAATATAAATATATATTAATTATATAAATAAAATATTTATATCTTATTAATAATTAACGAATATTCACTTTAATATAAATATTCTTAATATTCTTAATACTATTAATATTCTTAATATTATTATATATAATTTATTTATTATTTATATATATATTATAAATAAATATAATAATTTATTAATAATTTTTATTATTATTATTATTATTTTATATACTTTTTATATTTTATTTTTACTTAAGTAAATTATATATAATACTTATATATAATAACTATAATAATATTATATATATCTTTTATTATATCTTATTTATAGTTTAAAATATATAAAGTATATATAGAAGACCTATAGATATGGCAGTATAGGCTTGCCTTGGAAACAAGCTTCCATTGAATATTTTACTTGATAATGGACCACTAAATTCAGCGTCATCTGACAACCTCTCCTCTTTGAAAGAGTTCAATTACAGTATCGAGTAAAGGCGCTCGAGGCCGCGGCGGAACGTACTTGGGCCTGATGGACACTCGAGCTGGCGGCCTCGTTCTGCCATTTCGATGTCGAAAACATATGCTTTCGTAACAGCTCCAATACTTTCTTATTCATACGCATTTCAACCGGGTTCAGCATCTGTCTATCCAGGAGCAACATGGTATCATTCTTCAGCGACCGTAATTACAACGTCAAACTACTCCAGTGCTTTACGAGGAAAACTAGCTGGTGGTTTCGGCGCCACTTGGGAGCTCATAGCGGCATCCATGGACCAGTTATTCGCGCACATTCGATCCCATCGGCGTCCACGAGCCAATGAGAAGGATCCCAGATTTAATTTTCACCTGGATCGAATTGAGGCATTACAGGTAGATCGAGAAGATGACTGTTGTCACTCACAGATTCAAGATTTAGGGCTCCCGGCGGTGTTCTCGTCGCTATAAGCTAGTACCTTTGTAGAGATCATCTATAATCAACGCAACACCAGGGCCAGGAGCTAGATACGATATTAAGATGCGCGCATCTTACTCTGTGACGTTATTCTTTTATTTGTTGTAGATGTTATCACTCTTTGAGTAGAACGGTGTGTTTTGAGTTTGTTCAATTGAGTGCCTTCGGGTTGGGGGGCTACAATGTCACGACAGTGGAAATATATTTCTGTGCTCTACGAAGAGCTGTAAAAATATTAAAAAAGCCACTTGAGCTACAGCCTAACACTCCCCTTATACAGCAATGTCATATTGAACCGATACGAGTAAAAAGTGCTCTCCAGGTCCTACGTCTCACCCCGTCCCCCAACGTGGCATCCGACCACGGAAGCTGTCTCGATGCTGCTCTGGCAGTCGCGTGCACAACGCCAGGCACAATGGCTGATCCAGCTGCGCAGGTTGAGCTTAAACAGCACTTCATTCACCCATTTCTGGCAGCTGTACTCGGGATCGTCGACAAGCGTCGGCCTGTGCACCTCTGCAAGTACACGGATCAGTGCGAGCGCATCTATGTCTAGTTGCAGCAAGCACAGCGGATACACCGACAGTGTCTTGTACGGGTCCGATGAGTAGTGCCCCAAAGACCATCGGAATATGTAGCGATCTTGATCCGCGATGACGTCGCATATAAAGTTTTTGTGACCTCTGCTGAACAATAGGCTGGAATGCAGGTTGCAGGGCGGTTCCAGTTCGGGTCTTTCGCTCCAGATCATGATAATCTGCCATCGCCCGAGGACTTGCCTATTGGACATTTTGTGGTGGTGAACTGTTTCCTTGTCGTAACAGGAATTTTGAGGTCAAAACCGGACATTTGAGAAGGGAGTAGCGAGGAGCTTGGTCGCTGGAGTATATTCTTACCATTTTTCTGCAATGCATCATGTCTCCTCATCACCATCTAGTCGCAGTGATTCAGATGCGGATTTCGAAGATGAAGTCGCTCAAATGCTGCTGATGAAACGAAAAAAAAATGGCCAGTGCTCTACTCGGCGCCCACATGACAGCAATCCCATGACGCGATGTTCTGTGAGTGCTACAATGTCGTTTCTAGAGGCCTGCGACTCACTGAGCAAACTTGAGAAAAATAGCGATAGCACACAAGGCGCGCCAAAGACACCAACCCTCACTTCACCTCTGTGCAAATCACAATGTGGCGCTGAAACCGGCCGCTTCGCCCGGGACAAAGCAAACCAATGACTTTGCGTGATACCAAAGACGACGGCTTTGAGCTGTACAATTTCAACGTCGGGATTGTCTGTCCTCAACGGGCGAGCGTGTGCTCTGCGGGGTAAAAGCCGGCGACCATTTCACACTGGGAGACGAGCTTCTATCGCTGCCACAGACCAGTTGATAAGATTCTATAGCTCATGAAGCATATTCCTCTTCTTTTTCACATCGTTGTGCGGGAGTCATCAGAGACGCTGACTATCGCGCAGCATCGGCGCTTCCCCTTTTACCCGGCAAGCAGCGCGTCACGCACAAAAGGGGTTGGATGACGACAGACGTGCTGGTCGCTTGCCCTGACCCTTCGCGCCCAAGAAATCTTCGAGTTACCAGGACCGGTATAAGGAAAATTGACGACGCAGATGCGACTGCAGTGAGGCTTCAAGGAGATTAGGGGACGAGTTCAGACTTAGTCGAATAAACCTTAACCTTAGTCGAAGTAGGGCAAAAAACATAAAGGCGGTAAAAGAACTAAGATAATAATTTATATAAGTAACTTAATATCTTATATACCTATTAGCCTTATTAGATATAAATAAATATCTAATAAAATACTCCTTATCTACCTAGATCTAAGTTATTAGTTACTCTTAATAATATATATTATATATATATATAATATCTTCTATATTTATAATTATATAATAAAGGTATGTATTATTATCCTAAAGCTACTAGTAAGTAAAAAAGGCTACTTTTATAGCTTATTATAAGGTATTATTGATACCTAGCCTATCTATTAAAAATAATATAATATATTTCTAATATATAGCTCTAATATACTAAGGGTTAAATCTAGAATTCTAATTAGGGTTAAAAGATATAAGGTATTATATAGTATTAAAGTAGATATAAAGACTAGTATATTAGAAGGGTATATATTATATTTATATTAAGGTATTACCTTAAATAATTTACTCCTTAATATAATTAATATATATATAATATATACTAATATCTTATAATATTATTATACTTATATAAAGCTTAAGGAGGTTACTATAGTTAATACTTCTTTATACTTTCCTCTAGCTAATAGCTTTTTAATATAAAATTATATATATTATATAGTTAATATATATATAATTATATTATATTATATATAAACTTATAGTACTTATTTATTACTTAATAAACTTTATAACTTAAGCTCTTATATTAGCCTTAGTAATATTAGTATATACTAGGTTAATATTAGTGTAACAAACCGTTGTGGCGGCACTGCTCTGCGCTATATATACTGCTATTACGCCTACGTTGATTGCTAGAATTGCTTTCAATGCCTGATCTTTTGCCCTGTGGTCTGACGGTATAGGCGTACGTCACAATTAGGTATAATATAAGTAATACCTTTATCTAATACTATTAGGTAGCTTAGTAAGGTAATATAGTTAATAACTCTTTTTATAAAGATAATATTTAATTTATATTTATTAAAAATAAGCTTAATATATTTAATTATATCTTTTAAGATATTAAAAAAACTTACTAAAAACACTTTACGGCTTTTCTGTCACTGCTTTTGGTGGCAGATGCCACCTCCTATTGTGGCTGTGGTGCCCAAAATCTGGCGCCGCTTTTAGGGCTAAAATCGTAACAGACGGTGCGCGGCGCCTGTCTCCACCATCTTCAAGTACCTGCTTTGTACCTGCAGGCGCCATTAGCTGCCCAGTTGACGGGTGAAAAGCGAGTGCTTTCAAGACGTGGGCAAGGCAGTCAACCCACCAAACATGGTGGCTAGAAGGGAACATACTTAAACTGGACTCCCAGCGTTTCACTCTTGCTCACATTCGTCCCTCTCTTCTTCTTTTCTTTTCTTTAGTACAACGCATACGGACTTTTTCTAAGCGCTACTATCATTTACAAGCCAGCAAACATGTCAGACAAGGAATCTTATACGGATAAACTGTTCGATGGCGAAGACGCTAGCACCTCAGACGCTGAAACGGTTATAACATCGCCGGATCTTTTGAGGAACGAAAACCCTGACGTGGAAAAGGCTATCGAGTGTGATGATGCTGATATCGAAGACTTGACGCATCTCTTCGGCGGTAACGCTCTTCCGCCCGAGTATTACCAAGGCACCATTGAGGATTTTGACGACGGAAAATACAAAAAACGAAACTACAGTGACGGAATGAAGATTCTGAAGCGTTTGTGTGAGGACCTTTGGGAAGAGTAAGTACTGCGTTGATCTTTGGTTGCCCGCCGCTAAGTATTACATTTTCTGCGTGCAGGTTCTGTACAACGATTCTTAAACGCGACCCGCAAGAATGCTTTGAGAGCATCCACGAAGAGTCCTCAATACGGCTGCCATACAAATTTCTCGAATGGAGACTCAATCAAAGGATGGGCAGGGATGGCAGAAGACTAAAAGGGGTCAAAAAGTTCAGCTCTTTGCTAACATATTGGAAAGTATTCTGTATTGCTTTCAAAGATGCTGTTGGAGAGAAACTTGACCCTCGGCTGGGTCAAAGCATGCAAAACGTACGAATGACATTCCTGTGCTCAGTAACATCAAGCGTGCACTGATATCAAATATCACAGGGTCTTACGGAACTCGCCATAAAATATGCCTTGAGCTATGAAAAACGCATGAATCGGTGCATGTCTATCGATGATCTGAAAGACCAAAATCAAACGACCATTGCCACCACGGAAAAGTCTTTCATCCTTGGCGAGATGCGAGTGCTCGCTGTATTATATACTCTCCTGCTATCGCCGGCTGGATCTAGACCAATGTCTATACTGAAGATGACATTTGGAGATTTGTCTTTTGCCAAGGCAAGAGATCCTGAGGGTGGACCACATCAAATCCTTATCCGATTTTCTCTGCGATTTACGAAGACATGGCTCGGTCCTAAAGCTACGTAAGGGATTTTGCTTGGAAGGGTCCTTGGCTTGTGAAACTGACTTCGTTGGCAGAAAAACCCATCCTCTGCCTGAGCATTTTCTTGGTTCTTCGTTCCTTCTTAGCACTCATGTCTTTTTATTGGGGCTGATGTTTCATCATCGCGCATTTCGAGCCCCTAACCTCATATCACCTGAGCAGCTAGACTTCCTTGACATTCATTCAGGAGACCGGGAGCTGAGTCTTCCGTTGAAACAGGACATCCAAGACACCTTCCTATTTCGCAAGATTATCAAAACGGCCACCGGATACGAGATGTCCGCGGAACAGCTTCCTTACAACGTAGTCCACAGAATGTTACGAATGATTGGGCAGATATTGGGGCGCGAGTACCCTACTATCTCTTACAGCCTCCGCTACAACACCGGAAATGCACTTGATCGAGACCGTACGTCTAGTTTTCCCCAGTCTACTTTTGATGCTAAATTTCAATAGCACACATCAGCGACTCACTGCGAAACGTGATCCTCGGTCATCAGGATTCCACAGTTTTTCAGAACCACTATCTTGGCCGCGAGATTGCTGTAGATACATCGGCCATTGTCCAAGGGCTGGAGCCAAAGCAGGCCATGATGATACAAGCAACTAGTTTGGGCCATTCGGCGAGCAAGCGACGACCAAGACACCTTACAACTGAACAGCACGAGAAAATAAAATCACATCCGACGGTTGTACGGCTGCAAAAAGAAGTACTGCAGCATGCGCGAGATTCCGAAGAATACAGCAAAGCCGTCAAAGATTTATCAAAAGTCAAACTTCGGCTTCAAAATGAAGAGAAACAGAAAATGCTCGACGAATGGACGGCTGAACAGGCAGTGGAGGACATTCAGCGACAGCTGCACGGTATGGGCTTCAAACCGCCAGCCGAGGACACCGCAAGCACACCCCAAGGACAAGAACAAAAGCGATTCACGGAAGCATTGAATGTTCCGCCTTCTAAAAAGATCGAGGAGTACTTTCCGCAGAGAAATGAAGCCATTTCTGCCATCATGGCCTACTGCCAAGTCTACGAAGGCCCCCCCTCCCGACGGCGTCGTGCAGAGCGTGTCAGGCCGGTTCAGCAAGCTAATGATTTAGGGTTAAATAACAAGACTCTGAAAGATGCGGTGCTAAAGTCGGTCATGGTAGATGATGCCATCAAACGACCACGGAAGTGCTTCGTGTGTGTTGGCAACGCACTTCGCCCTGACTCTATTGATTCGGGATTTTCGACTCTTACCGCAGATTTCTACTCTTCATCAGACTTAAACAAACACTTTCGTCGCTTTCATCTTCAAAATCTGCAAGAGGGCCAAACATTAGAGTGCCCTGCATGCTCAGGAGTTCTACTAGAGCACAAGCAAGAGTTTATGGCTCACGCGCAAGTCGTTCACGGCATTCATCTACGAGCTGGCAACAATTATGAGGCCGACAGCAAAAGAAACAATGCAAGCATTGGCTGTAAAAACGACCGGCGCAGCAGGAAACGTGCAGCTGAAAGCTCAATCCTCGTGGCTCGGGACGACAGCCGGAAATCCGGAAACTCCGCCGATCATACCGATCGAAATAGCCACAATACAAATAAGCGACAGAGGCTTGAGCATGCTATAACCAGCGGAGAAATGTCAATTAACCGCCTTTCAAGATACGATGCAGCATACTTGCCCGCGACGGCAGAGGCCAATGAACGCAATTACACGGCCTCAGCCAATGATGTGGACGACAGAAATGGCAGGTCAAGCAAGCGACAGAGACTTGAACCGGCCATTAGACGCGGAGAAGATTCAGCCAGTCGCCGTACAAAGTCCTATGCAGGATACTCGCCCTTGTCGACACAGACCCATAAACGCAACTACACGGCCTCAACCAATGACGCGGATGACAAAAATGGCAGACCAAGCAAGCGACAAAAGCCCACAAGCTACCATGCGTCCAAAGTTGCATCGTCAGAATATGAAGGGGAGAAGCAAAGCCCTGTGACATCGGGCAATGGCTCTTTTAGCGGTGTACCACGCGCCAGCACATTCGAAAACGTAGGTACAGCACCACTCATACCGTTCCCTCCACTCCAACAACGACAGTGTTATGGTAGCAGTATAGCTAACACACAGTAGCAGCCTAATCGGAGAGAACGGACTGCAGTGCGCCCACGCGCTAGCCTGCTTCTGCGAAGATTTTCTCCTGCTGATACAAAAACCCAAACCGACGTGGCCAGCGATGGCGACCGCGCCAAGACTGCCCGGCAATACCAGCCTTCTGTCCGCTCCATTGATCAGTCCTCAGACGACAATTCGAACCGCCGAAATCGTCCATCAAAGACACCGACGTATGCCGATGCACGTCACCATGGCGCGGTGCTGCGAGGAAAACAGACAGCTATGCGCACCCCTGGTGGCTATCGAATAGAAGCGGCAACAGATCACCGCAAAATGCCGGACCCAGTTCAAGCAAAGGGGGGACGTACACGAGTGGCATTTACTGATGAGCAAAATAGGTTACTCAGACAATTGAAGGGCCAAAGACTTTCATGGAAGGAGATCCACAAGTGTTTCACAGACAAGTATCCAGGGCGATCGCAGAACACCTTACAGGTGCATTATTCTACGAAACTTAGCTCAGAGACCAAATAGTGCTATAATACAATTAAAAATCAGTCAACGAACAAAATGTCGGCAGATATTAATAGAGGGAGAATTCTGTTGAAACTTTAGTACATACTTGATGCAATATTAATATCGAGATAATGTTTTCTTTTAAGATCTTTAGGCAATACTCTCCTGCATGTACCAGGTTGCATCGTTGCGCAGATGTAAACGCCCTCAACCGAAAACTGACTGTGCGGCTCTCTTCGGTCCTTTCCTCAGCTGCAAGCCAGCCCTTCTCCAAGCCGAAGCGTTAGCCGCGCGCAAGCCTGGTGCCATGGCGGTCTACTGCACGCGAGGCGCCAGCCATCAGCTGACACTGTTCTTGTTGCTGCAAACGTTTGCGCTTTCTTTGCCACAGATCGAGTTGGTGTTCCATTGCTATGAATCGTCCTGTTTTGGCTGTGTATTGCAGTGCGGGGGGGATAGGACAAAACTCGTTGTTGGCGAGCTGATGAACGAGAAAGTGGTCATGCAAGTTGCAGTAATCGCCCACTCAATGCGTCAGCGCGTGATCAGCGGAAAGTAATTGCTTCACATGATTTTTCCTTTCCTGACAGCTTTGTGCGTCTCACTCCTCCAGCGAGTGCAGCGGCAAAAGTGGCTGCTCCAAGCAATCGTCTTGTCGCACACAAATGATGTATGCAGCACTGTACCAATTCGCATCATCAGGGTCCATGGTCGGCGATTTTCGTACGAGGTTCAGCCTCTAGGCGGGGTCTGTTGATGCTAGCCCAATGAGGGATGCTCAGTTTGCTTCAAGCGGCTCGGGGTAGCTATGTTTCGTGTTGCTCAGGGTAGCTCTGGTAGCTCAGGGAGGCTCTTTGTGGCTCAGGGAGGCTTCGTGTGGCTCAGGGAGGCTCAGGGAGCTCCGCGAAACTGAGACGCAGTACCTCAGTGAAGTTCGTCCAGTTGAGGTCAGTGGGGCCAACCCACGAGTTTGGGGAGCCTGGGCATTCGGCACCAGGTGATTTTCTTCACAGGTGTGGCAGCCAGCTGTGTTCACACGAAAGTTACAAATTTGATCCAGCTGCTCGAGTTATAGCCAAGTAATTCGACGTTGTTCGCCGTCTAATAGTGCTACGGTCAGAACAACGTGTCCTGATGATTGACTCGTTCTCAATTGAGTGCGAGTGCCGTATCACGGATGGGCTTGAAAACGTACTTCGACTATGAGAATTCATCGCTTCTGTCGATAAGAGTCTTTGTATTGAACTATTTAATACCACGCACTTATTTTTTCTTCACAACGTTCCTCCTATCTTTCTCTACGAAGTCTGCCGGTCTTTTCTTTACTACTGGGGGATATACTTTGTGCTGCCGATGTAGTCAGCCTCCTTGTCTTACCACAAAAAATGTTACTTCTCTCACCAGGATCCCAGCAGCTGGGGGGAAGCTTTGCTCCTCCGTAGAGCAATACATATAATGCCTATTTTTCCACCGCACGAGGACGTACATATCAGCGTCATAGAGCCGGCTTATTCTATTTGACCGCTTCATCAGACCCATCGTTGATCTGACAAAGTTGTCCCTTGTTCTGTCCCTTTTCTGCATCGGATGCACAGCCGGTTGTTCCATTGTATGCCTTTTTTTTGATAGTTTTTAAAAGGTTCCCTCACCATCACCAGGGTTTCGTTTGGTCATATACTTATGCTAGATGGTGTCTTGAGCTAGATATTGATGTCTGGCTTCAGCACTCTACCTAACTCTATAATGGCGAGGCCAGAAACTGGCCAGTGTGCAAGCACAAGACAGCTACCGGCGTTAAAAACTAGTATACTGGCGGGTTTCTCGTATTTTAGCAGCATTTGGCCATTTAAACCGAAAAAAGCTACACCCGCCGATGGTAGGAGCCATTTCCAGCTGGCTAGACACAAGGAGCCTAAGGTACCTGTAAGTTAGTTCAAAAAGTGGAACACCCTTTTGCCCATGACTGTACTTCCCGAGATGTGTCGCGAACAATCAAATTTCCTAAGCACTGGGAATTCTGGTAAGTTTTGCTGCAAATTGATCATAATTAGATTTCGTCGTGAAGTGGTTCTTGGATCATCATGGTGGACCGCGTTGGCGACGCGATCGAAGTGGGGGCCACTAGTCCCCCATTGAGGCGATCTGGTCGTACCGCGACGCCGAGTTCGAAGGCCGCGTCGGTGCGAAATACAGTGGAAAAGGTGAATGCGGTGACCGGAAAAAGCGATGAACGAGTTTCGAGCATCGTATCGGAAGCGACCGAAGTGGGAGCGGCGCCCGAAGTGGAT
The DNA here is from genome assembly GCA_001931865.2 of Beauveria sp. IMV 00265. NCBI lineage: Eukaryota > Fungi > Ascomycota > Sordariomycetes > Hypocreales > Cordycipitaceae > Beauveria > Beauveria sp. IMV 00265. Next base: position 40,275 of record MSJG02000430.1, read on the forward strand.
GGGGAAGGCTGTACGGCGGAGGCTGCCATTGCGGGCATGCAAAGGATGCTGGAGCTGATGGAGAAGTCGTACTCAAAGATGCGACAGATGGAGGAAAAAACGAATGAC
>MSJG02000431.1:0-10833 GCA_001931865.2 Beauveria sp. IMV 00265
TGGAGCGCATTGCTGGAAATGGCCTCTCCGCGATAGCCCCCATTTGAGTCATGGCTTTCGCCTGTTGCTTCGCTTTCTGTAGCAGAGTATTCTCCGGGCTTGCTGGCAACCATCGTACCAGGATCATGTTTCCACGAGCTCGCAATGTGTCGGCTGAGTCATAAATAGAGCGAATCAGCGCTTGACCAGATTGTTGTTGCGGCCGATGTATCGCAAGTGCTGCCGCCCTGTTGCTGGTGAGCACAACCACTCGTTGGTCCCCAGGCTCAGACAGCGCACGCCGCAGAGCATACGCAATCGCTGCCAGCTGTCCAGAGTACGGGTTATGCTGGTCTCTCGCACCAAGCGTGAATGCAAACGTTTTGTCGCGTTGTTTGGTGCAAAAACAGCTTCAGCTCTCACTCCATCTTTCAAATTTAGCGTGCGCTGTAACAGCTAAAATCGAGCGGCTAGTAGTGGGTGTTTACAGGCCATCACGCTAAGCAACAGGCGCCTTAGGCTAGTGGGCCTACCTTTTTTTTTCTACAGTGTAAGTGAGGGGATGAATCTGATTATGCACCAAACAATACAAAGTAGTTGAGTCAACGTTATATTTCTCTAACAATATCGGCACGCTGCCTCTGGACAGTATCCGTGGTTGCATGAATAGCTGCACAAACCTTTATACCCCTCACCCTCGGTCGATATAGGGCATCCATCTTTGTCATTTGGCGTTGGCGGAGCAATTTGCACTCCGTAGGCGGTACATTTGCAGGGCCCAGGGGGACAATAGCCGTAACGACAGGAAAAGCTACACAAGCCACTATAGTTACCCGTCTCGCCATCTGCATTGGCGCCAGCAGTACATACGTCTGGGAAAAAAGAGGGTCTGTAAGCATTTTCGGGTATCAGGAAAGTGTTATTAGTGGTGCTTACGACTATCGGCAGTTGAGTTAGTCCCGATCGGTGTGGTTGTGGTGGTAATAGACGCAGTCGGAGTAGTCGGTAGCGGAGTTCCAGAATTGCTTAGAGACGTGTTCGGGGTAGGCGAAGAAGGAGCGGTAGAAGCATGCTCCAAAGACGTTGTTGTTGATAATGCCGACTTGTATGAGGCCTGGAGGGCCGCCAGCTTTGAGTTCGCATTGCTGTATTTACCAGCAATGATGCCGGTCCCGACTGACAAGCCAATGACTGCAGCGGTCAACAGAGACGTGACGGCTGAGAGCAGAAACACAATTGTCGTGCATCTAGATATAGTTCTGCTCTTATTGATCGATAAAAATGGCGATGCTGGAGGTGCTGAGTGGCTTTGGTGGTCGGAACTTTGAGTATGATTGACAGACTGTTCGGGCCTCCATTGCGACGGGGCGGGAACCGAAGAACCAAAGTTGGATTGTTGAGACGACCAAGGCTGTTGATCATGATGCTGGTAGCTTACTACATGCAAGCCATTATTGATCGCTACCTCTGGGTAGTCCCCATCCTTTAGACCGAAATCTCAGTCAACAAAATAGACGTGGGCTCCAAAGGGGCTTAAGGAAATTTCGGACGTACCTTGGAAGCCATCAATAGGCTGTCTAATGGAATAAGTTGTGAACCTGAAACCAAAGAGAAGAAGCCTGCCTTGAATGAAAGAAGCAAGAATGACTAGGAACAGAGGTGAAGTGCCTTGTGGCAAAACCAGCAGTAATAGCTAGGAGCGCAAGATGGGTTTGCGAGAGGTAATCGCTTATAGCCCACCCGATAACCCAACAAGCGGCTGCCTTCTGCTCTTCGCCTCAGAGATTGCTGAATAGCATATTATAGTGGAAAGACCAGCGTCAAAAAGGAGAAAACGGCCTGATCTGACCTCAATTTGGGATGCAGTCAACATTGCAGCGCAAATCCTTTTCCGATCTTGGGCTGTGAGAGAGTTGGTGGTGTGCAAGGTAGCCTATAATACTACACAAACTGAGACAAGCCTGACAAATCCTAGAATGATAGGCAATCAAGTCGCCACTGAGTCTGAGCCGATTCAAGAACTTCAGCTCTGGACTAGGATGCAGCAGTAATGCCGCCGCCCTGTTTTTTGCTGCTTGATAAAATTGATTTAGTTTCATTTTCGAATCGAGAACTTGCGTGATATACGGGATTTATCGTCACATGGTGCTGCCATGTTTCCGCTAGCGTGGCATGCTTTGACGCAGAGCCTTATTCTGAGGGTTTCGGTCTACATGGTGACTAGATGCGGATTAGAGACATACATTGGTTGGCCAGGATAGCGAGAGCACACTAGTAGGGGCGCCACTGGCAGCAGTCAAGCGCCGATACCCCGCTTACCCGTGTGGAGGCATCCAACTTGGCTTTCGCCACCACTGTTCCTGTCCGTTGCCTGCTTCACGGCACGGTCGCACCCCGCCGCGACCAGCTTACGCGGCGGATATACGACTTCAACAAACCTGAGGCACGAGTGTGAAGTAAGTGTGTGATTATAGATAGGGCCTCTGTTTATTTTCTAGGCCATGGATACTTTCATCAGGATCACTACTGAAAACCAGATGACCTGAGAGACCACTGCCCTCCCGTGTGTCACTGCTCCCGCAGCCCGTGGAAAACAAATGGATCAAGACCAGGCTGGCTGATTTCAGCGCTTAGAGTACAAACTAGCCTTATATATTCTAGTATAGTAGGTGTGCTTGCAATATTCGGTCAAGGTTTCGCCCTGCCTTTACGGCGAGCTGTACGACCTGGGAAGCTGATCTATGCAATTTGTTCCCATGCGTACTTTGATATGCCTTTTGGTTCCTTGCGCAGCTTCCAGAGGTTTTTTTTTATTACGTCTGCGCTGAGCACAAGCGCTTGCAAATGTAGTAACAGGTTCCGATGGTCCAGTTAGCTATTGTATGTACCTAAGGACGAAGCGCTGAGGCTGGGCGAGCTGGCTATCAAATCTAACTCCATCTGCGGCCCGATCCGTCTAGATCCCTCCTGCTGCACTGAAGGCTCCAAAATCTGTACAAAAATTGATGGTTTGACGGCAGGTCCGTGAGTGGGCCCAGGCGTTCTTTCTTGCTCTGAAACGCTCAGCTGTGAAATGTGTGGGCGGGAAATGTCACTTGGCAAAAGCCACACGCGCATTCTTTCCCGTGCCAACGAAATGCAGGGGGGTGAAAACAACTGAGTAATGACACCGGATGTCTTTATCCGGCCCGACACAGCCTCATCCCCTTTGCTAGTATCGTAGGGGTGGATATTCATCACGCTTCAATCTAGCCTTTTTTGAACGACGGTCGGGGGGCTAAATCACGGACTGATGACGCCGTATTTAGAATTCGCTGTACGTGGCAATTGGTAAATACCGTACAAAGATGCAGTGTGGCTAACAATCAATCAAGTTCAATTTTGGCTTTCAAACTTGACTGATTGAACGTGTCACGGCTCGATTGAAGCTTGACTTGACCATGGAGCGAGCTCGATTGACAACTTGTCAAGTACTTGATATACTATGCCTAATCGGGTAATTCATATAGACCTTGCGGTGTAGCTATCCTCTGCAAGATATTGGAGGCAATCCAATTCTTCTGCATCACCGCAGCTTCAACTGTATCATCACCGAGGCCATTGCGCTTGTCGGTGATGAGTTCACCCTCGTCTGAAAATATACGCTCTGGCTCTGCACTCATTGCTGGCGTGCTGAAGAAGAGCAAGCTTGCTGAGAACAGGCCACAGTGGCCTCGGTCCACCCACCACGATAGAGGGTTCTTAACGCTCATCTCATCCTTCGAAGGCACCTGCTTTACCCATATATCTCACTCAGTCTCCACCTTTCTCCTCTTGCCACGGTGTGGTCGATCAGTTGTATGGCCCCAGGCGTCAAATTCATCATCGCTCGTCGGCGAGGACAAGACCGTACTCCTCCGATAGCTCAGAAGCAAGTTGGCGGAGACAAGTGTCGTTCTTTGCGTCATTGTTCCCGGTGAAGTAGCCGATTCGGTGCGCGAGGCTGTTTTTTCGGACGATGTTCATCACGTGCGGTGTCATAGCCTCACCAGCGTGAGAGTGGCGGAGGTTTGGGTGTGAGACGATCATACATCCATGGCAATGTGTACAAAGGCTCTGGGAACGAGCCAGCCATCTTTTTACGGATTCTTGATGCGCGCCGTAGGCCCGATCCAAGTCCGCTGCAACGGTGTTTCCAGAGTCGATCAGGAGCTCTTGAACGGCGGAATTGATCGCAGATAGCAATGCCTAGTAATCTAGCCACGTTGCAAAGTTCAGTGGCAGATACCTACGGGCGGAGAGGAGCATCTGGGTCTCTGTTAAATGCAAGAATCACAGACCACTATGTGAATATTGACCGTAGATTATGGACGACCGACGCTCGCTCGGCTCCTCTATGAAAATAGCGGTCGCTGCCCCCACTAGATTAGTGGACATCTTCGCCAGCGTAGCTTCTCCCATGTAATGATGCAGCCGCAATGACGTGCCACTGGTCACTATTTTGAACTGCACTGTGGTTGACAAACAGCTGCAAAAGTGCGATGGATATCCATGACCCTGTGTGAGCACCACTACGAAAAGCTTCCACGGAGCGCAAGCGCTCCTAGGGCACATCTTCCGCATCTTCGCCGTGGCGGCTACTGGCTTCCTGAACCACGCTTTTCGGTCTGCACTGAGAAATCCACTTTGACCAGTCCGCCAGTTTATCCCCAATCGTGGCGGCGGTCCCGTAGTCTGTTTACCCCCAGCCTACCTGTAAGCACGGCACATCGCCTTCCCCGAGTTTCATGAGCCCAGCATGTCAGCAATACTTCTGAGACAGCTTTTCTGGTGCTGTCCTCGGGCATCTTATTGGCTCGGCCCATGGCTTCAGCGTCTTAGCCCAGCCGAGGCGACACATCTGTCTTTGCGTACCAGTTGTCGGATAACTCTGCCTCTGTTGAAAAGACAAGCAGTCTTGACGTAATTGCTGGATGTCTCAAAATCATGGATATTAGAGTTTGGAAGGCTGGCCAGTCTCCCTGACTTCGTCAGGTGGCTGGGACGCCTTCCTCGGAACCAAGATAAATGACATGAGCCCATCTAGGAGAAAAAGGACAACCTGTTCAACAATAACAGAATTAATGACAGCTAACCGCCTCACATAACGTGACACCAGTAGATAGCGTCGCCATGCCAAAAATTGAAATATGTCCGCGGTGGAGACGTTACTCCGCATTAGTCTGTGAAATCTGCCTTACCGTTGATTGTAAGCTTTGATTTCAGGCGCCCAGCGCACTGCCCGGGGCTTACTCGGATGCGACGTCGCTGTCCTGACAGCACGAAAATTGGTCTTTCCACTGCCACACAACATCGGCCCGATATCGATGCCAGATACCTAGTGTAATATGCATTTTCTCTGTTTAATCATCTTTCCCAGCCTAGCTGGGCTAGTAGTGATGCCGCGGGGAAACTTCAAGGTGGTAGAGAATCATGTTCCAGGTGTCAGCGTTTGTGAACTAATGAGATGAGAACCAGCCTCACTTTCCCTCCCACGAATTTTTCAAGAACGGCACGTCTTATACAACCTTCGAAGAAAAAGAGAAGAATCCTTCGATATGCTCGGTGCTCTTCGCAAGCTTGCGATCGGCGCGCTTGCCACGGCCGCAGCCCTCACCGGAGTGGCTCATGGCGGCCCTCTTACCGAGCGCGCCAGCGACCGTCTTGTTTTGTGCCATTTCATAGTACGCATGCTCCAATCTACGAAGCACCATCTGGCTATGAAGCAACGCTAACAGCAAAGACCTCAGATCGGCATTGTCGGCGAGCGCTCGTCCTCGTCCGATTACGACGACGACATGCAGCGGGCCAGGGCAGCGGGCATCGACGCTTTTGCGCTCAACATTGGCGTCGACGGCTACACGGACCAGCAGTTGGAGTACGCGTACGACTCGGCCGCACGCCATGGGATGAAGGTCTTTATCTCGTTTGATTTCAACTACAGGTGGAAGACCAGCGACGCGAGCAGCGTCGGCAACAAGATCAAGCAGTACAGGAACCGGCCCGCGCAGTTGCACGTCGACGGCCGCGTCTTTGCGTCGTCCTTTGCCGGCGACGGCCTCGACGTTGACGCCATGCGCGTCGCGGCCGGAGATAATGTCTATTTCGTGCCCAACTTCCACCCGGGCCAGTCCGGCTCGGACAAGATTGACGGCGCGCTCAACTGGATGGGCTGGCCCAGCGACGGCAACAACAAGGCACCCAAGCCGGGAGGCCGCACCGTGTCAGTGGCTGACGGCGACAATGCCTACCAGAGATGGCTCGATGGCAAGACGTATCTGGCTCCCGTCTCGCCCTGGTTCTTCACACACTTCGGACCCGAGGTTTCCTATAGCAAGAACTGGGTCTTCCCCGGCGGCTCTCTCCTCTTTGATCGCTGGAACGAGGTGCTGCAAAAGGGCTTCCCCATGGTTGAGATTGTGACGTGGAACGATTATGGTGAGTCTCATTACATGGGACCGCTGAACTCGCCTCACTTTGACGATGGCAATTCCAAGTGGACCAACGACATGTAAGTTTTTTTCATCCACGCTTCGCTCAACGTGACTGCGGGCATATACTTTTCTTTACTTGCTTCTCTCGCTTCGCTCAAAAAAATCTTTTTTTTCTTCTCTACTCGCTTCGCTCGACGTGTCTTCTGAATTGTTGTATTCTTCCTCTTTCCTCATTTCGGTCGTCGCGTCTTCCGCTGCTCTATTCTTTCTCTTTATATGTCCTCGCTTCGATCGACGTGACGTTGCCGTTATACTTTTTTTTATTACTTTCGTCACTCCTCGCTTCGCTCGACATCTTCTGCAACCACAATCTTCTCTGCTGCCTCGCCTCTCCCTTTTCTACTACCATCCCATCACTAACACGAATGTCACGCCAGGCCCCATAACGGCTGGCTCGACCTCTCCATACCCTTCATCAAGGCCTACAAGGCTGGCGCCACCTCCGTCGACAGCTTCATCGACACCGAGCGCATTGTCTACTGGTACCGCCGCACCCTCGCCTCGCTCGACTGCGACGCTACTGATACCACTGCTGGTCGCCTCGCCAACAACGACTCCGGCAACTACTTCGAGGGACGTCCCGATGGTTGGCAGACCGTCCCCGACGTCGTCTACGTCACGTCCTTTCTCAGGGCCCCCGGCACCATCACCGTCTCCTCCGGCGGCTCCGTGAAGATTGAGAAGGCCCCCGCCGGCGCCCACATCTTCACCGTCCCCGCTGGCGTCGGCCACCAGACCTTCGGATTGTCGCGCGGCGGTCAGATCGTCATGCAGGAGACGTCGCTCATGGACATTGCCGACATCTGCCCCTGCGGCCTCTACAACTTCAACGCGTACGTCGGCACCGTCCCGCACGGCGCCAACGACCCGCTCGTCGGCCCTGGGCTCGCTTCACTCACCACCGGATTGCACGTAACCACGTGCGAGGCGAAGCCGTCGCTCGGCACCAACCCGCCGATCACGAGCGACCAGCCCGGCAGCACGTTCCCACCGCCCGGTCATAGCAGTCCTCCTCCGACGTCGACGCACAGCAACTCCCCGCCGCCCACGTCTACGCCCCTGCGGCTCGCGTGCGTGCGCCCAAGTGTTGGCGGTTGCCTTTCGTTTTCGAGTCTTACGGACGCTGGAATCAGAGGGGTTTAGTGGAACAGAATTTGAGGATGGGAAGGTCTTAATAGTGGACGATGGCGACCCCACATGGCTAGTGTAGCCGCACGACATACGGGAGGACTGCTGGGACATGCCGCGTTGACCGCATTACGACGTGCCGTGTTCATGCTGTTCTCGAACCGGAAACCTGACGAATTCCTGGTAATTTCACCCCCCTGCATTGGTTCGGTAGGGGGTTAACAATTTTCCGACTTTGAATACGGGCAGCTCGTATGGAATATGGAGTATGGAGTATGGAGAATTCATCACTTATACCATCCGCGTATGGATAGAAAGCCTGCCCGTGACTTTCTGCTCGTCCCACCCTTGACCATCCAGTGGCTTGGCCCGGCGGCGTAACCGTTCTCGTTCATTCACTGCATGGCATTCGCACCATGCAACCGCTCGCCCGGTTCATACACTGCTTCGGGGTCGCGTGGAAGCTCAGTATCGACGCCACGTGATGGCTGCTCCCATTCCGGTGCCAGCTTGAGATCATCGTCATCTTCCCGCTCAACTATCCAAAGGATATTGACGATCTCTGGCCAGTCCCATAGCAAGTCTGTATTTATCGCTCGAACACCGTGAAAGATGGATCGTGATACTTTGAGCATGTCCATTATGACTACCTGATCGGACCACGGAGTTTCGATGTACCGCCCACTGTATGACGGTGACGTGATCCTTGTAGGCCGTTCCATCGTATAGCGCGCAGGTTGAGAAGTTTTGGAGACATTACCAGGCGGACGTGTTTCATTGGCGTGGAAGACAGTATATAAAGTATCTAGTTCCAGAAACAGGTGCTTCTGGCTGAGCTATTGCCGCCAACCTGCCCAGCAACCATCGTGAAGCTGAAGAGGGCTAATTCGTTCGCACTCAGAGCGTTAGACAGTGCCGATATACGTCGGTGAGTATATGCTTACGGTATGCAACAGGCAAAACCAGTCTTCAAGCCTGAAGCTCGTTGTTTGACGGATCATAGAGTGAGACACAATTTAATAAGTGTACATGCGCGCGTTGCCAACTAGAGTTCGGCCTCTGGGTTGGGAGTGTGGTTGTATGGGATATCTAGAATTTCGTTCTTTTGAAGTAGTATGGAAATATAAACTATACACAACATTTGTTTGCTCGTGATTTGACTAGTTATTGTCGGGAATCAATTGGCTTGGCCTGTAATAATACCAAGTTTACTAGCGCCTCGGCAGGCTTATCTCGAAGAGTCTCGACGTCTACCTTATTGGCGCCAAGATGAAATGTCCCCGACTCCCCACTAAGGGGTAAATTGCATAGCCTGGTAAGGCGAGGAGTCAAACTTTCATCCTTGCAAATTAAACTGGCAGACAAATGAATACACAGTTTTGGGGTTGTGGCTGACTGGAATTATCGCTTAAAAAATTAAACCTCAATAATAGAAAGAAAAAAAGGAAAATTGGAGGCAGGTGAAGAGAATCTTGTCGAAAGCGGCAAGGTCGAGGCTACAGCTGTACAATGTCTCTGGGGTACAATCAATAGTTTGCCTTTGCGCATCCACATGAGCATTTGTCTTGGAATTCGTGTCTTACTCATTCATTCTTTTTCTTTTTATATCTCTTTTCATCAGGCCTACTAATGATGCGTCATATTCTGTACATCACATGTCGAATAAATACAGGGTCACAGGGCGGTCTGGCCGTGGGAAAAAAGCGCGTGTCATCTCGAAGATTGACACCTCTTTCGATTTCGAGAAGCTGAAAGACAAGGGGTTGCAAATGTGTGTGTTGTCCATGCAAGGTACCAGTACGAGTGGAGTTGTGAGTGGGTGGACACGCCATAAACCCCCCACACAGTGGATGCATGTACGAAGCAAAAAGTTGGAAAAGGCGTACGCGGACTGGTCCGCATGGGTACATCATTTTGTGGCATCAAGCGTGTGCTATTATTAATATTGTTTGTTTTTGGTTACTACTAAGTAAAAGTACAGTATCATACTGGATGCGAGATGGTGTTTGATGCGAATGGCGGGGGATTTTCAAAGATTGGCGTGGGGGGAGGGGGTCTGCATAGTAGGTAACATAAGGTATGCAACAAAGGACACCTGCATGATCAGGATCGGAGTTGGCACGTGCTGTTCCCGAGCCGCAGGTTAATTGCGTGCCTACTTGGGCAAGACAGTTTCCATTTCAAAGTAGCTTTACAGTTGGGAATCGCGATTCTCGAGGTGAAACGTCTAGATGATTGCTGACGCGTTGTTAGGGTGATGTGGTCCCCTTTTCTAGGCTGGCCACAAATTCGGGGGTTTTTCATGCCAAATTTCGTCGAAAATAAGTAAACAAGACAAAAAGATGCAAATCAATAAAAAGACTTCTTTATTTATTTATTACCTTGACCATGTCACAAGTCACCTGCCAAAGATGGGCAATGACAACGTCGCACCCACTGAGATCCCATGTCTTCCCTCCACATTTCACTGTCAGCGTCACATTATTAGTTGTGATTAGTATCTACCGCCTTTCCATCGATTGCCACGCATTCACCTTTTTTTCTTCTTTTTCGCAGTTTCCTACACGGTAGTCGCCACAAACCGACCAGCACATGTTCTCATGAACACTGCATAACTACCTCAACTACTACCATTCTCTTGATGCATTGCCCATCTCATCATCAGGCGCCCGCCGCAATCAAATCAGATAAACCTTATGTGGAGGAGCGATTGCACAGCCTGGCCTTTATTTATTGCATCTTACATGCTATATTTCTAAAGTAGATGGTTAGTATGGCGCGGGCGCTGCGGGCGACAGACTGGGATTGTCTGCGTCGACGATCTAGGGCTCGTGCGAGTTTGTGGAGGCTGTCTCGAGACAGTGACCAGAAAAGGGAAAAAAAAAGCAATGCACCGACGACGCTATCTCCATGTCAGAGATGCAAGCATGGGAACATCAGTATGTATGCACATTTATAACTTAGCGGCAGCCCAAGCAGCCTGTCTTCGCTCTCGTCCCTCACTGTCTCTTTCGCCGCTGAGCCGAGGGGGGGCCAGCGACCCCGATGGGAACTTGGGTCTCGTTGGTATCAAGTCGGGCTGGCGACATGGTGGGCATGGCCTCAACCGCTATCGATATCGCCGGATTTGTACGTTGCCGGCTGGGGAGGTTCGGGAGGAGCTGGTGAATTGCTTCAAAGTCAATTTGATCCGCAGCCTTGTGCTTTGGTCGGG